>JASDQU010306792.1:49877-79240 GCA_032191745.1 Picea mariana
GTCAGGCATTCCAACATCATTGCCCACAGGGTATATATAGAGAGAGAGACCCTGTGGGCAACGACGTTGGAATGCCCGACCTCAACTAGTTTTTCAAAGAATAGGGTACGGTGAAGAATCCCCGAGGAACACATGGGGTACCTTGGTCAAGTAAGAGAAACCTTGAGGCTTGATAAGACTTGAGAAGGACTCAAAGAAAGGTATCCATGAAATGGCTAAGTCCAGGCGTGGAATTTTAAGTCACTAGAAAAACCCTAATTTGTTTCAGAAGAATTGTCACCATGGATTTGGCACAATGAATAAAATTGGGCCTTTTATTGGGACATGGTTGAGATGTGACCTCAGTTGTCAATTGGGATGAAGGGAAAGACCATGACCCTTCATTTGCGCTAAGCACAAATCCCTACTTTGAAATTAACAAGGGTTGTTGATCTGTCGGGGAGTGAACGTGGACAATATTGGACTATTGGGTATGTGGAAAGTGACATGGTCAAAGCCTCTAGGTCAGAATGACCTTGGAAACTCAAGAGATGATCTAGACCATCCATCAAGGTGAGGCCAAAATGAAAACTCCATCGAAGATCTTGGTGAATCTCGTTGGAATGAGACCAAGATAAAAATACGACATCTTCACGACATACCTTGTTGACTAGCATCGCCACGTATCCTGACGGAAGGAGGTCGCGTGTCACCCTAAGAATGGGCCATGTGTCATGTAGTTTCGGCAGAATTAGACAAGGGCCCATAGGGAATATGGATGCCACATGTCAAGTGATACATATGACATGTACAACCCCACATGTCATACCATGTGTCAGTAGAAGAAGGAATAACGACTAAGTGTTGAGACCTTTCAAACTCATGAACGTTAGTATAGTAGAATATTACCTTCGCAAGTCTGTGAGTTCATGAGTCTGCAAAGGGGAAAATGACTAATTTTTGAGACCTTCCAGACTCATGAAAGCTTGTATCCCATAATTCCTCCTCCGCGAGTCTGTGAGTCCGCAAGTCCATGAGGGGAAAATGACTAAGTCTTGAGACCTTTTGGACTCATGAACACTAGTATCGTAGAACATTACCTTCGTGAGTCTGCGAAGGGAAAAATGACTAAGTATTGAGACCTTTCAAACTTCTGAACTCTTTTATCATAGAATATTACCTCCATAAGTCTGCGAGCCCGCGAAAGGGAAAAACGACTAAGTGTTGAGATCTTTTAGACTCATGAAAGCTAGTATCATAGAATATTACCTCTGTGAGTCCTTAAAGCATACAAAGTAAGTCATGTAAGATAATTCATCTCAGTATCCCCTTCAAGCATCACACAAGCCTAGGACCCCATGTGAGTTTCCAAGTTTACGTATGGGAGAGTCTTCATCCAACCCTATTAGGTGTGCAACCTAGAAAACAAATAAAATAACCCAGGTAGAGGGATAGGTCTCGAGAGTGACAATGGAAAGTAAAATTCTACCACAAGTGTGAAAATGATATGGTTTAGGGATTACTTCATGGCTTGTGTTGTTAATTCATTTCTATGCGTTCTTTTTTGGAGAGTGTGCTTGTTTTTGAGTTACCCCATATTTGGGTGCCACATTTCTCCAAACCCCTTTTTTCCTTTTTCTAGTCCATGCTTTCATTCATATTTGCAAATTTCCAGGTTCCCTTTTGTACAAGGTTTCAAGCTATAACATCACTTTTTGGGGACCAGGGACACCACTGAAAGAGTAGAGCTCAATTGGATTGGCTTTGGGTGGTCCTTCTTTGCTATGTTCAATTTATTTTCTAGCATCATTTTCATATTCTTTTATAGTAGTTGCAGAACAACCTTTGGGCCTTCAGCCCCTCTTCCAATGAGAGAACGGACCATAGTCAAAGTTTAGGATATGTGAAAGGCTTTAATATGGAAGGTATTAAGTATGTTCAAGAGCTAAATGTTACCCTTGGGAGGGCCCCCCAGAATTACCCCTTTTCCCTGGGTGGTGACATCACGGGACTAGGGCATAGAATTTGACTACCAAGATGAAACAAGGCAACTGACACAATTTCCCAAACTAGTGATCCACTATCCAACTTCAACCAAAGGTCCTCATATACATGCCCGACAAAATAATCACAACACTTTGCATGAAAGAAGGAATAACATACCTCATGGTGACAATGGCTTACCATATCCCATACTCTGGGTCGCTTGAATGTGATGAACATTGGTTGATCTATGTTGGGAGGCAAATGAGGGGGGTTGTTGGGCTGCCATTTGTGGACATGTTGATCATAATCATTATCATCATGGTGTAGATCATGTTCTCTGTTGCAATCCATCAGACATTATCTTCTCTTGTTACCCCTAGGCATGCGGGGGGGGTAACAGAAACAATTCTATGGAAAGACTAGATATCAGTCATTACACTTTCATGCAAATAACCAGCTAAATATTTGTCAACTATAAAGAAATAATTCTAATAAATCAATTGAAGTAGCATTCATTTACAATATATCTTGGTCAAAAGAACATCTTACTAGACATCGATACAGGGATGATCAAATGTAGAACAATCCACACTGTAATTGTAGATAACACAATTGGTTCCAAAACAATTCCAGGCTCCAATGGAGCTTCAGTATTAACTGTAGAAATAATTCTTGAATACAATAATAGAAAATTGTTTCTTTGACAAAAGTTCCCTATGTATCGAGTGTACCCGCTTATTTATAAAAATTTAACAACTAAAAGAAACAGTCACCGCAATGACTCAAAATAGATAGACAACAACTTGAGTCATAATAACTCAAGTGATATAGGTGTCCTTGGGCTTGTATGCTCATAAATGTAGTCGATCCACTCCTTGAAAAGTATAGTACAATTGTAGCCAAAAGGAAATCGATGTTGATCCATGGGAATAATTAAATCATGTTTGTTGTCTCTAAACTGACGAGTGTACTTCAGCAATTTATCAGTCAGCTGTTGTAGTTGATCGGTGATCTTAACTTGGTCGACAACATATCTCTACACATGCCCTTGTTCCAAAATGGTGATTTTACTAACTTGATCCTTATACTCATTGGTTGATCGTTGCAAGTCGTTCGATACTTCATCAATTGGCCGAAATTCTATATGAGGACCAAAAGTCGGTAATTGGAGATCTGCTATTGTCTAGTTCACCTTTTCCCAGACCCAATGACAATGTTCCCACTCTTCCTCCACTCTCTCTCTAGGCTCATCCCCCAGTATTTAGTTGCCAAGTGCATTTGAGATGACCGCTCATTCGATAACAACTCTATATTGTGGTCCTCTTGCCCTTTGTCTTTTTGTACTACTCAGATGAACTCGACTTTCTCCATGGTGTCAGATCCTTTCTCTGCCCATTGAAGCATGTATTTATTGGTGATCCCAAATAACAAGGACTCCTCCCTAAGAGATATCGCCTTCATCAATAAGTCTTCATGTACCTTAATGCATTTTTCATGTACTTTAGCAGGTCTTTCTTAAAGTTTTTTACCCCTCCAGCTTCTTGATGATATTGAACATGGTGTTTAAGAGAGGTTATTTCAACCCTAGCTTGTTCTAGTTCTCTTTCTTACATTACTACCATGTCAAAAGAAGTATGTGAGACAGCTAAGCCTAATAAATAGAGTTGTCTCATCTTAGCTTTCTTGGTGTCTATGATGACCTCCTCTATGGTACATAGTACACCATTGTCCAGTGTGGTTTTCCTTTTCCGTAAGTCCCCTTAACACTAGATTTATGCTTTTATCATAAGAAAAATATTCTAAGTAGCCACCTGCTCAAATGGTATAGGGATACGTTGATCACCCCAAGACAATATATTTCTCAGATTCTTTGTCTAGAAGATCCTTTCCCGTATCCTTTCCTTGTTCACTTGACTTCTCATCAATTTTAGTAGTTCCATGGGTTTTATTCTAGGTTTCCTCATTTGTATTTTGTGCCAGAGTTGATGAGCCATCTCGTAAAATATCATTTGGCTTCTCAATATTTCTATCATCCTGTAGAACTTGCTCAGCGATGATGTTAATGTCATGTTTGTTTCCCTTATCATCCTCTGTATTTTCTCCACTTGTGTCCTTTTCATTATTATGATTGCTTTGTTACTCACCACTTGTCACGGTACCATTTTTTTGGTTGCCTTGTTGCTTACCATCACAACCAAGTTCAGTACTCTAACCACTTGTGTTCCCCCCTTGATATCTAGGTGATGCCACATCTGTATCCTACCCACCAAGTGGACCCTGATACTACTCATTGTTTTCTGATGAAGTATCATCTTTGTTTTGGTGAGAGGGGTCATTTTTTTTGGGTGGGAAGTGTCCTCCTGCTCACTTCCCTCTTTTCTTGTCTTTACCTTTTGTTGTTTCTATGCACTTGACGGAGTTTCCTCATTATTAGAATTTTCATTGATAATAGGGACAAAAGCCTCTTCCCCTTTCTCTTCATATTTCATTAGATCAATGACTTCACTAGGATTTATGGTAGTGGTTGGTTTCTCCCGGTCTTGCTTGAGATGCTTCTTTTGTTCTTCTTTCTCGTTTTCCAGCCACTCTAAATCCTCTTTCTTATGTTGTCTCTTTGCTTCTTCATGTATCCTCTTTAGCTCACTGGCCCCTTCCCACTTCTGCTTCAGTGCCTGTTCTTCTTGGTCTCTCTTCCTCTTTTCAATGAATTCATGCTCCCTTTGTTTCTTTTCTTCTTTGCTCAGCAAGTGCTTGTTGTGGCACATCTTCCTCATGTTTCTTTCTCTCTTCCTCTTGAAGTATTGTTTCTTCTACCTACTCCTTTAGGTTTCTTTCTTTTTCTTCTGGCAAGGCTTGTTGTTCCTTCCCTATTGTGAGCTCTTCATCTCCTCCTCGTTTCCCTTTATTAACCCCTTTGCTAGAGGAGACTCCAAGATTCACCATTTTGATTTGATCCTCTAAATGTAGAGAGGCAAAGATTGTTACATTTGGGTTGAACCTTTTGTTCTCCACCTCTTTCCAGTCTTGGGAATTCTCAGTGAATAGTTCTTCTTCCCATTTTTCATGACTGTATAGGCAAGTCAATACCACCTACTATGCATGTTTTGGAACTAGTCCTTTGGGATCATGTTTTCTATACTTCCCTATCATGAACCTATATTCTAAGTGTACATGGACTTCTTGTTTGGCATGCTTGGCATATTTGACCACATAGTACCCTACCTGAAATCCATAAGGGATAAACAACATCTTCTTATCCTTCACAAGGGTAGCATTGAATCCTTGTATGATGGTCTGATAACAAATTTCTCCAATAACCAGTCTATCTGGTACATACACAGGAAATAGGTGTGGTGGGATAATGGATGCATAGATCCTTAAGTAGGTATATTTCTCCTCACTTAAAAGTATCAGTTTGCAATGCAATTCAAGATCTTCTTTGCATGTTTGAATAGTCTAGGACACTCTTGTCCAAATATGAGAAAATAGATCCTTGGTATGAAAAAGTCACAAATTTGAGGATAAAATCTTTTATACTTGTTTTCCCAAAACATGTTGAAATACACATGGATAGGTGGTTCAAAAATCTGCAAATAGAGCGATAGCCTAGGGAAAATATTATGTGTGCACAACACATCCAAGATAATTGAGACCATGTGGAACATAGGGGGGTCACCAGGTTTTGGGGACTGTTCTTGAGCAATATTCAGACTTAGTTGTTTAGAAATGACACCTCCCTAATTGAATTTATTACCCCACATTTCCACATAGTAGGCCAAAGGTAACCAGACTTCTAAGAACTGAGAGCAATCCCTTTCCCCATACAACATACACAAGAGGATCATAACATACATATATGGTTCCCTCAAACCAGAGATGGCATACCTACCAATGGATCTCTTAATGAATTTCATGTCCTCCTTCCACCAACTATTTAGTATCTTACCTATATCATACTATTCATAAAATGAAATCACAAAATCCTTGATAAGGGAATCATCGGGGTCTAACAATTTGCAGCATATAGTTAAGTCCTAGGGAAGGAAGGAGCCTATACATTCTCCCTTGTCATTCACAATTTTACAATCTTGGGTTTTAGTGTGAATGATGACCCATTTGATCGGTTCTACACAAAGCATGATAGGTGCCTTGACAACGACAAAGTGTAAAAGGGACCTCTTTATTGTAGGAAAAGTTGCATCATCTACCTCCCTAAGTTGCAAGTTGTTATGTGGGGTTGGCTCGAGGTAGTCTCCATTGTTAAATTTTTTGAAAACATCATTCCAAGAAGGGATTGACACCTATATGGAAGTTCCACCTCATGTGCGTGGCTCAATGTCCCAAAATAGCGGCACTAGATTGGAGATCCTTTTCGAAGGAAACCTGATGAGGGGTTCGGTTCCTTTGGTCGTCGGGGTTTCTCCCATTTGTGTAGGCGTAGATATGGAACCAGCTTCAACATTGCCCGATCGTGTTCTTGGCTTATTTGGTGTCCTCTGTGCGAGAGCTTTCCTAGGAGGAATTTTGATCCAGGTGAATATCGGTGGCCACCCACCTATTCTAATTGGCTCATTTTGGTAGTTTCAGTTTGGCAGTTTTGTTTCTAGTTTTCAGGTCCCAAACTTCTGAGGTCGTTTTGAGGCCCTAAACAACAGTTTTAGGGCTCGCCACAATCAAATTGTATACAAATTCAAATCCTAATAGCAACATGTGTATTCATCGGATATACCTTTCCAAAGGCTATCGTGCGTTTAAAACGAAGGTTGTATGCAAAAGTTATGCCCCCGAGAAGTTGATACACCAAACTATCCAAAATGGGGTCCACAAAACTGTTGTCTTTTCATCTTCCAGGGTTAGGGTTTTGGATTTTCTTTATGATAAAAAGGCCTTTGGAGCCTCATTGTAAATCATCTTCTTGTGAATGTGAGTAGCCATGACATCTCTTCTCAGAGATAAGATGCCACCATTCTAGCGAGTCTTTCACTCTGTATTTTTACAATCTTTGTACATTTTCACTCATTAATAGAAAATTGTGTATTATTATATCTTTGTGTTTATGGTTGCATATCTAATACATTTCTGTTATATTATTGGATATATGAGATATCTATGTACATTTATTTATTATATCTCCTCTCTCATTTCGTGCCGAAAATAATCTGGATCAGTGGTATCAGAGCAGGCTTCTCTTGATCATTTTTCAGTGCATGTCCCTGACGAGGTGCAAGTATAGCAAGTTGGGTCTTGATCTTGTCTCTCTTAAGGAAAATTTCTCTCGCACTCCCAAGAAACCCTCCATGGTGGAAGAAAAGAAAAACGATGGAGCATAATATTCTATCAATATGTTGTTGGAGCAAGCTCACACACGACAGAGGGATGAACTGATGGAAATTTTTCCCACATCCTTCAACACTTGTCGATAACAACCGATGCATATTCATCAAGAGACCACCTTGGAGGCACCTCGCCTTTCAAGGTACAAGTTAATTTTGATATTCCCATATTTTAAGAACATATAGATGCGAATGCCCTAGAAAAATGGTTAAATCTGCTAGAAGGTTATTTCTTTGTTCATAATTTCTCCAACAGGGAAAATATCACCTTTGCACTCCTTAAGGCTCTTTCCCATGTCAAACATCGGTGGGAAACTTACTAGGAGAAAAGTTCCACCGAGGAGTCTGGAATATATGGGGTTGAACCCACTTGGGATTTTTTTGTGGATGCGTTCAAGGAGCAATATTACCCTGTTGGCAAGTATGAAGACCAATACATGAGATGGACCACACTGCGTCAAGAGAGGGGCCAAGCAGTGCCAGAGTTCACCAATACCTTTCATACCTTGCACACCAAGCTGGGTATCAAAGACTCTGAATGATATTTGGTTCTGAAATATTGTGGGGCTCTACACAGATACATCCAAACTGAAATGGATTTTCTGGACATCTCATCACTCGGTGTTTCTTATCGATATGATGTTAAAATTGAGTAGAAATTTAATCACCAGAACAAATGGGAGTTCGGGTCTGCAAATCCTCAACAACCAAATTATGATAAAGATGTTCCTAACAATCAACCTCCTGAAAACTAGTCCAAGCCATAGGAAAAGAAGGGTCACAGGAAGACAAAGAAGGACAGTGGAAAATGGTGTGATTTCCACAAAATCTACAACATCGATGAATGTCGCTCAAAATAGTCATTAGTGGTTGATATCAAATACAAGGAGCCAAACCCTGATTCGGAATCTGATTCAGAAAATATTGGTAGAAGACAGATCATCAACGCAAACCCCACTACCATTGTCGTGATCGCAACAATTCAACCAAAAGAACCAACATATCCTAAAGAGGGGGAGTGCCTTTTTCATTCACAAATGTGGGTGAAAGGGACCCCGTTGCATTTATTGTTTATAGTGGAAGCCAGAAGAACCTCATCTCAGCAGAGGTCATCAAACAGTTGGGATTACCGACAACACCACACCCGCAGCCATACAACATTGAGTGGCTTCATCGAGGACGAGATATTCATGTCAACCAGCAGTGTCGATTGTCATACGGCATCTATCCCTTCAAGGATGAGGTATTATGTGATTTTTCCCCGTTGGATGTCTGTGATGTTCTCTTGGGCCAGCCATATATGTGGAAGCGCCATGCTATTTATGACTCTCGACCCCGTAGTGTCATTGTTACTCTGGGGGGTCATCTCTAAAGGATACCAAAGGTAATTCTGACTACTATCCCACCTAAACAGTGCTGCAAGGTAGTATCTCATACTACAAAATTTAGCTTCTTCACAATATGTTCAAAAGGTGAACAAAAGGGCATTGCAACCACTACAGCCTCAGCCCAAGCACCTTCTATCCAACAGAAGCAGGTCGACAAGGTTGCAGCAAAGTGCAAAGATTAATTTTTCACACAATTATCTCATGTAGCTCGATTGGTTGAACAAACTCAACCCCACCAGCAACAAGTTCGTGACAGCCTTCAACAAACTAAGCAAAACAACTTCTCCAGCAAGGGAAGCAGCTCACCAAGATTCAGATTCAGCAATCACTTTCCTCTATCCCTCAGAAACTCAATGCAATGGAGACCATTGCTTCATAAGGAGGGAGGATTGATCCAGGTGGATATGGTGGCCACCCACCTATTCCAACTGTCTCATTTTGGCAGTTTTGTTTCTAGTTTTTGGGTCCCAAACTTTCAGGGTTGTTTTGAGGCCTTAAACAACGTTTTTAGGGCTTGCCACATTTAGTATGTAGACAAAGTTAGAGTATGATGGAAAAATGTGTATTCCTTGGATAGACCTTTCCAATGGGCTATCGTGCACCTAAAATGGAGGTCGTATGCAAAAGTTACACCCTCGAGAAGTTGATACACCAAACTACCCAAAACGGGGTCCACAAAATTGTAGGCTTTTCATCTTTCGGGGTTAGGGTTTTGGATTTTCTTTATGATAAAAATACCTTTGGCGCCTCATTGTAAATCATCTTCTTATGAATGCGAGTAGCCATCACAACTCTTCTCATAGACAAGCTGCCACCATTCTAGTGAGTCTTTCACTCTGTATTTTTACAGTCTTTGTACATTTTTGCTCATTAATAGAAAATCGTGTATTATTGTATCTTTGTGTTTATGGTTTCATCTCTTATACATTTCTGTTATATTATTGGATATCTGAGATATCTCTATACATTTCTTTATTATATCATCGCTCTCATTTTGTGCTGAAAATAATCCAGATCACATTGCATCTGTAGGAAACCATTCATGGTAAGAAAATATCACAATAATATTCCTAAAACTATATACCGAACAAAATAGATTACCTGTTACAAGGCAACGTAGATACTTATTGGAGCAGAGCTTACCTGACAACACTCTTTTGATGTGTAAATACTATTCGGTTGGATCTTTCGATACCAGATTTAAAATAGGTTTTATGACTTCAATTCATTAGTAGACAAGATGAATAAGAAAATGTGATCAATTGACAACAACTCAATTAAGAAAAGAATGCAACAATCTTTGTGGAGGATGTAATTAACGACTAAATATCAAAACCATGGGGAAAAATATTATGTATTATTAGCGTTTAATGCAATGGAAGTACCTCTCGCTGGTCCTTGATAGTTGCCTTGATGCGTGGAGGTGAATATCAATGATTTGTCAAAGTCACTTAATGTGGTGAAATGATTTGGTCGGGTTCGAATGTCATTAAACCTCACACATGTTTCGAACCAAACTTCGATCCAGTTATAAATGCTCACATCTGTATAGAGATGACATCAAGTGTGTGTGTGCATGAGTGATGTAGAGGACCAACGTGGCATCTGGATGGAACATGGTGATACCTGATTTGAGAGGTCGTATGTTGATGTGTCGAGAGAACCACTTTATTTCTAAGGTAGAAAGAAATACAAAACCCATCATCCAATGACCCAAATTAAATTTTCCCTTCTTATCAAATGGTCAACATTAATTGAATGGGAGTCTATCGAGCATCGAATGTAAGTGAGGATGATGTGTCTGACCGACATGGTGCTAAGTCGACACATGTCAATAGTTTGTTGGATGATAAATGAGGTGATGTGTCAAAGGTTATGCTTGAGTGCGAGGAGAGAATGAGCCATCATATCACAAAATTGATGATTTAGATGTGCTTATTCATTTGATAAAATGGTCAACAACATCTGAGGTAGAAAAAATATTGGTCATCAGGTGCAGGGAGTGAGTCTGCCAGAGGAAAGAGTTGGCAGATTTGGTTGATGGCCGATGAATCCATTGATTGTCAGTTGATCAATGTGATAACCTTATAACAAGATAAACCAATGCTACAAAACCCCCAATCATCGATGAGCATGAAACTCTAGGAATGATGTGGTGTTGTCGTATCCTAGTATGTATGGTGACATGGCAATGCCATGTGGCATATGACGTGGCCAAAACAAATCCTGCATTCTGACAAGGGTAGTGTACAGATGATGATGTGGCCTTGGTACGACCGACAGGTGGAGTCTTACGTGGCACTCTAAAACTCACAAAAGGTTCCTTCCCTTGTTGATCATAGACGACTTAGATTGAATAATGGTTTAGTCAGATGGTGGATATTGGTTGAGCCCCAAAGATTCATGTTTAAATTTGGTTGGAAAATTTACCTGCGGAGCTTTGACCTTCACCCGACGGTCGCATCAAGTGACATGGGGAAAGGTTTTGCATGTGTCGGTGCAGTGAACCACCCGATGCTCATTGGGTGGTTATAATTACTTTAATAATTTCATTGAAACATCGTGTCTTCGTCCAATCCAATACCTTTGTCGGTCCAATCCACCAAAGAGTCATTTTCTAAATATTTATGTGTTTGTACTTATGTTACTCGATCGGTTAGATTTTGAACATGGTTATGGCTATTTTGGGTTTAGTGCAAGCTCACATTACTTGTTCAAATGATAAAAAACTAGACTCAAAATAAATCAAAGAAATAAACCAGGCATAAGAACTAAAGACAAATAGAAACAAGCAATCAATGAAACAAAAAGTGGTACCCCCCAAATTTCATGAAATTTTGAGGGTGTGTCGAGTGCTCAATAGGGGGTTAGGATAACTATAAGGAATCAAGGGACACCCTACAATGGATTGAGTGTAAGTGGTACTAACACCACCATATGGGTTACCATATCCACTAGCTCCGACATGAATAGGATGTGGATGATTATGTGATACAAACTCTATAACACAATCGGTCTCATGGGATGACCTTGGTGCAAAAAGGTCACCTAAGTGAGAGCTAGGAGAATTGGGAAGAATAGTGTATAAATACCCAGACTAGGATTAAATGAGGTCATGTTATTGTTCCTTTTAGATGGCTTCTTCCTCACTCCTAGGAATAGTCATGGCTACATCCTTAGCAATGGGGGGAAGAAGTATCTTCAAGAATCAGTCCTTAGGAATCTATCAATAATATCGACTTGGAATTATCCACTCCACACATCTGGTCCCGACATTGGCATTATCCACTCCAAAGAGTAGGCATGTTTCTAAATGGGTTTTGACCATGTCTGATAGAAAGGATTTTAAAGTACCCCAAGAGTGGACCATTGTGTCTCAACATGAGATGATTATGGAGAGTTATTTGGCTGCTTATCCCCAACCCTAACCTAACTACAATATTGTTTTTGTCCCAAGGGGGCTTATGTGTGTTATATGAAGTGGTTAATTTTAAGACCAAGCTTGGGGTCATGAACCAAGAATATAACTTTAGGTGTGAATTAGGTGCACATGTAGTGTGTATTAATTCAATTAAAAGTTCTTGTAAAGTAAAATAAATCAAGATAAATGAAATCTAGAACTAATAAGAAAGTTACAAACCAAGATAAATACTAATAAAATGACTTTTTTCTTTATCTAAGTCAACTTTAAAAAAGAAATGAACTTGCAAAATTCAGTTTTTAGAAATGAAAACAATCTGCCTTAAACTAGGGCTTCACAAGCATGAAAATCCAAAGAAGAAAATCGCAGATACTCAAGTAAAATACTAATAATGTAATGAGATTATTTTCTTCTACTTGAATGATTTTCTAATCTAAAATAGATGGCAAACTTAAAACGAAAATACCTCAGGTCTAAAAGATGAAAAATAAAGCCTAAAACAAGCTGGAAAAAGCTAAGATCTAGGTTGCTCACACATACCCTAAGGCTAAGATAAATACTAATGCATGCAAGAATGATTTTTTTATCTTAAATTCATGCAAGAAAGAAACATCTAGGGGCTAGCCAAAACGATACATCTCTATCCAATAGCATACTATAACATAATTCTGAAATGCAAACTGAAGAAATTCAAAAAATGGAAGGTACTAGACACCCTACTTACAATGTATGAATGGATGGGAAAATGGAGGGACCTAAAGAAATTTATAAGAAAAATAGCGGTTAAACCCCCTTGACATGGTCATAAAAATAGTGGTTAATCTACCAAATCAAGAATATTTTTTATCACAAAATCCTGCACCCTAGTGCAAGGCCTTCACAAGGTTCCAACACTAGTGGAACATTAGAAGATGGCATAACTGTGACCTAGGCAACAACTTCCCTCTTTTTAGTGAAGGATTGAATCCAACACAAGGGAGGCTTCCCTGGTAGGACTTAGGGAAGCATCAATAGTGATGGTCCTTGAAGGTCCATCACCAAACTATTCTCTATTGGTGATGGTCCTACATTGACCGTCATCAAAAGTTACTTTATTAGTAATGATCCTACATTGATTGTCACTAAAAGTCACTTTATGTACTATCCCTAATGAGTCAAAATTCAAGTTTGTCTCAAAAAAATTTGGGGTCTAATGGAGGTGGAAAATGTTGTGCAATGGATGGAAAATATGATGTATGAGGGTGTATTTTAGTGAACTTGTGAAATTTTCACGTGTGAACGATTTTTGGGTGATAATGCACATCGATGCACTATGTATTGATATATATCAGGGCTTCTAAATATATATACTAAGTAATACTGTGAATGACATATTTTCAAATCCTTGGTGCCTAATTCATATATTAAAATCACTGAGGTGATTCTATAAAAAATAAGCACCAATGGACCACAACTTGATATGCATTGAGGTGCTTCTATCAACAATAGGAACCAATGTGTCGTAACTTGATACACACTAGAGCTTGAAAATATATATATTACACACCAATGTGTATGATATATATTATGAAGCCCTGGTTCTTAGTTTATATAACAAAAGCACCAGTTTGTATATCATCTTGCACATTGTAAGTTATTGTAACAATAATGATAATAGTAATGACGACGATAACAATATCATTGAAGGAAGCAGTGCTCTTGTTGTCGTTAGGAGCACTAGTGTTTTATTACATTTATTTGCACCACTGCATAAGTAGGTATGACCTACACCATTGATTTTAAATGGATACAATATAGTGATATGTGCCAATGATGAATTTTTCCACGTTGTGAGTATGAAGATAAAGCTTCTTGGTGTTTTTACAAAATTTCAATTAATCATTAGAAGATCAAATATTTTTTATAATAATATTGATTTTTATAAGTTTAATTATTGCATTTGGATATAATAATTACATTAATGTGGTGTATCATTTAAAAAAATATACCAATTAATTACACCCATGCTCATTGTAAAAATGTATATCATCCATAAACAATGTATATCTCACATATATTTAATCTGCAACATAACATTTTACAACACTAGGGAATGCAATAGAATAAGAAATTCATTTTATTATATATGAATAAGAGACCTTTCATTATCCAAAATGGGACAACATAACGGTCCACAATATTCAAAATGTCAACAAATAATTGTTACAATATTGGTAGTGTGCTGTCATCCAATAGGGACAAAATGTCCACATGAAACAACATGTCTAATTTTCACAGAAAAACATTACAAAATATACAAGTTGTACCATTCAATTTCAATTATCATCATTCATCACTCAAACCACTTCCATTTCTCGAGTTGTTTGCATGCCTCATTTCTTCATCATTTACATGAGATGTTGTACTTAGGTTATTTGGAATGTTTTATTGATTGACTTTGTTTTGACATTGCGCCTCTTCATGTTCCATCTATAAATATAGAAACAAAGTATAATGAGTATTATATCTACATTTATAGTATAATATACATGATTGTATAAATAAAAAAGTGTACCATAGAGGTGCATGTTTCATAAATGATGCACAAAAAGTGTACCATAGTAGGCATGCAAATTCTTTCGAAACCATGGTCACGCCATCTCTCAAATATATTCTATTGGCTCTTCATACTTGTTTCCTGCAAGTTTTATACGCCATGACAAATCATATATGTAATTAAAGGTTTCGTGGTGTTCCATTAATTATAAAATAAGGAAAATAAAACAACACAACTACCTACAAATTGTTCAATCAATGCTTGATACTCCAACATATACTCAAAACCCATACTTAATCCAATGCCAATCAAATGTTTGGATGCCTCTTTTTTGCATGTTAACACCTGTTAGAAAACATCCATGGATGATTTTAAATCAATTAAAATATATACATCACAACAAATATGAAATCTTAAGTAAGGAAAATGCATTGAGTACTCAGAAACTTTGCAATCAACCTTTTTTGCCTTGACATCCCATCTTGTGTGTTGAATGGGTTCCATTTTGTTTTCTTTTTTACAACAACAAAACAATTGAAAATTAATATTCCATGTGATAAATAACTCTATGTACATAAAAAAAAAATGCAATGAATATATTTGTTTAATGCATGTTGTTATCACATGAGGACCTTGTTTTATCTAATAGCTACAAAAGAAGCTCTAAAGACCTAATTGAGAATTTTTTTGGTACTGAGTTTGTCAAGATCTACAACTCTCAAGACCTAATAATTTGCAATAGAGTAATGAAGTGGCCAAACTCCAACTAGATGACTCGTATTCATGGGCTAGGTAGTCGTGTTGTAGATTATGTGATATTTGATATCCCCGTTTCCAACCAAATAGCAACTTTCGACCTTTTAAATGACCATGAGCTTGACTCTGATCATAAACATTTAACACTAACTCTAAAATTTTCCATGCATAGGAGCGTCAATGAAGAGAATTTTGATAATCAAAGGAAATTTTGCTTTGACAAAAGTAAAGTTGACATTTTCTTAAAGGATTTAAATAGTAAATAAAATCTCCTAACTTATAAGGACAACATTGAAGAACTCTATCATAATTTTACAACTACCCTTTCCACTTTTATTAACAAGTTCTCTTTCGAGGTGTCCTATAAAAAGAATAATAGAACGACCAACCCTTGGTATGATAAATAATGTAAAATTGCTAGGAAATCCATTAGGGATGCTTCTAATGAGTCCTTAAAACTCAATAATATTAATACGTACAAATCCCTAATTAAAAGGAAAAAAAAAAGGGTACTATATCAATAAAAGGCAAGAGAAACTTTCACAACTATATAAGTTGGATCCTAAGAAGTTCTGGAGCCAAATTCTAAACCGCAATACTAAAGAAAATAATAGGATTCCCTTAAGGGACTGGAATTCCTACCTCAAAAGTCTTTACGAGTTCCCTAATGCCATGGACACCATGCCTATTGTCCCTACAAAGGAAGAAGTTTTTTCTTTAGATGACATAGAGTTCGAGGTTAAGCGGCTTGCAAATGGGAAAGCTAAGGACATTGAAGGCTACCAAGATGAAATTTTTAAAATCGGAGGGCCAATCCTTATCCCTCACATACACAAATTCTTCAATTTAGTAGTTAAGCAGGGCTTCCCTAAACCCTGGATGCAAAGCCTCGTTGTTCCTATTTTTAAAATGGGGATAGAAACATTCCCTCTAATTATAGGACCATTATGATTGGCCCGATTTTAGCCAAGATTTATGGAATTATTTTGGAAAAGAAGATTAGCCTTTGGCTAGAAAGTCACGGTAAAAGATCTAAAGTCCAGGCCAGGTTTAGGAGATATCATGCAACTGTGGACCATCTTGTTACCTTTAGGATCATTGCAGAGAAGTTCCGCAATACTAAAACCAATCTTTTTTTTTGTTTTGTTGACTTTAGAAAAGCTTTTGACATGGTTCCTAGGAAAAACCTTTGGAATAGATTGGAAGAGATAAAATTGCCTCTTGAGTTGAGGGCTATTGCAATAAGGATGTATGAGAACATTATTTCTAAGTTTAAAAACATTGAGGGCTAGTCAAAAGAGATTAACTGCAATGTCAGAGTCAAACAAGGTTGTCCCTTGTCCCCTACCCTTTTTGGCATATACATTGACAAGTTAGAAGATTGCTTGGAAAAAGCAGGTTGTGTCGGCCCTACTCTCACTGGTATAGTCATAAATCTTCTTCTTTATGCCAATGATATCGTTATTATGGCAAGGATTCCCCATGATCTTGAAAACCAACTAAGAATCCTCGAGTATTTTTTCTCCAATATGGGTATGACTATTAATATTGATAAGACTAAGGTCATGATTATTAAATCCAATAAGATCCCTTATGATACCTTCGTATATGACAACAATAACTTGGAGGAAGTGACTTCATACAAATATCTTGGAATTGATATTCACCACAAGCTCAATTGTAATTATAGCATTGAGAAAAGGATTATTGGGGGATGGAAAGCTTATTATGGGCTTGAAAACAATTGTAAATCAATTGATCTTTGGAGTTGGGATAAGAAGAAACTCCTCTTTGAGACTCTTGTTACACATGTTATTATTTATGGATGTGAAGTCTAGGGTTTTAGTATCTCTCATGAATCCTGGAGAAAGATAGAGAAAATACAAAAGAATTTTATAACCTATAATCTCAAAATTAAAGGAAATAGGCCCTATCCCATCCTCCTCTTAGAAACAAGCCTCTCCCCCATTGAGATCATGGCTATGACTAGATACCTAATGTATAAGAACAAGTTAAAAAACATGGAATACAAGAAGCTCCCTAAAATTGCTTCAAAATTGAGTCATAACCACCATCGAATCGAGCGAGGATGGCATAAAGATGCTCGGTCTTGGCTAAACTATTGGGGAATCATGGAAGACACCATTTGTAGAATAAGGATACTATTAAAAAAAAAGTCAAATCAAAATTTAAGGAGAATATGTGGTGTGATAAAGAGTTAGAGGAAAAAAGAAAATTAAGGTACCATAAGGATGCAATCAACCCTAATCTAGAAGATCAAAATTATCTATCTATTTTTCCAAGTGTAAAGAAAAAAATAAGCATTGCTAAGATAAGAACAAATTCTCACGATCTCCATAGTGAAACTGGGTGTTGGTAAATTCCTTAAACACCATGGGATGAAAGAGTGTGTCACCTTTGTGACACTAAGAAGGTTGAAGATGAAAAGCACTTTCTCCTAGATTGTCCAACCTATACCCATATTAGATCTAATTTTAAAAATATGTGTCACACTACCAACCTTTCTAACCTCTTTACTCAACAAAAGTATGGTGATCTTGAAAAGCTTCTCTTAATGCTTTTCGAGCACAGAAACAAAATTCTAAAGAATCGCAAGTAATCACTTACCCTCTTAAGGTTTGATATACCAATTCGGTCTTAGTGGATGTTAATCATCATCATCATCATATTGGGATGGTTCCTCCTGCAATGTAATTATGCCCATATCTTTGACCATATCCTTGTACCTTTTTTTCAACATCCCTACCAACATGTTTCAAATATCATGTCAATTGTCCTTTAGAATTATCTTCGTGAAAAATGAAAGCACAAATAAAAAAATCAATCAAGATTTATACGAAAACAAATATAGAAAAAATATTAATTTGGTAATTTTTTGGACTAGTGTATGCATATTACAAATAACATGTTTCACAATAATAAATTTTGAATGATTCTTTTGTTATTATGTTTTTTCTATTGCAGGTGTCACGGGTCACATTGACCATTGCTCCATAAGAGCTTGTTCTAGGTTACGTGTAACCCAATTCTTGGAGTCATTGGATTGATTTTAGTGTTGTAAATGAAAATAATGTTATACATTCTTTCCACTAAATCCCTTATAGTTTTATAAAAGTTTCCACCCCTCTCATTACCTTCCAACAGTGCTCTAGATGAATTAAAGGCCAACTCGTCATTTACATCCTTCATGATTTTTATCTTCTTAGGACGACCTTTTGTTCCCTCACTGTTGGTCCCTACATAGCATTCAAAAAATGTGAAATCCATTGTCTGAAACATGTTCATGATTATTGTTAAGAAGAACATTTATAGTAAAAGTCAAAGAAAATTTTGATATTGATCATCGTTTGATCCACCTAATTCTTCTTTTTATAACATTTCCATGAAGCTTTCATGCTCTTTTTCACTCAAATTCCAAACAATATTTTGGAGTTTCTTCAAGTTTTTTCTCTGCATGACACATATAATGCAATACACATCATTTAAACCTATAGACAATTTAAATAAATTACTTTTATACTAAAATTTAAAAGAACTTGCCATGTTCTCTTCTTGGGATGTGCTTCCCTTGCCTTCGTTGCTATAAGTTTTTTCCCTAATCTTATATCAATAAAATCTCTACATAATAAAATACACAAATTATAAAATATGTTTTACCAACTAAGTAAAGAATTCCATGCTTAAATAATTTTTATGTTAAGCAAATTGTACAGTCTAGTAACATGCACTGATGTGCTTAATTCATAATCATGCACCAATGTGTAGCTATTATATGATGTTCATTACTAAAGTCAATGATTTATTTTAAAAGGTTATATCAAACAGTGCATTTTAAATTATTAAAAAAAAAAACACTTGTGTGTTGTTTCTGTAAAGTGTGCACCACAAACTATGAAAGTGTTTTTAATAAAAAAAAATAACAACAATAGGGTTTGGGAGCCACTGTAATACACAAAGCCCCATATACAAATACACAAAGCCAAGAAATACTCATTACCTTGAAAAATTTGCATTATCAAATAGTAGAGAGAATAAACCTCCAATGCTCGAGTTTACAACAACATAAAACAAAAGAAAAACAACAAAAAACTAGGGTTTGCAACACTGAAGGTAATTATGAAACCCTTCTATTTTCTTGAAAATGCACTCTAAATACTAATAGGAATAATAATAATAAAAGATTTATGGAATTTTTAAATCAATTTAAGGGTAAATTTGATAATAATAGAATGAAGTTACATAGCTTAAATTTATCCTCTGCAAATTTGTATGTGACCTACAGTGATACCTTACAAAATCATCTTTTCAGAGAAAAAAAAATATCCACTCCAAAGTCTTCCCCAATAAATATCTCTTGTACGAGCCTCCCCTTTAACTTTTGGCAAAAAAATGGAATAGTGACTAGGGTTTTATTTTATAAACTTACTTTTACAAAATAAAACTCTTGCTCCTTTTTTTGTTTGATTTTAGTGCATTGATGATAAATGCATGCACCTTTTTTAATTCAAATCGCAATATGACTTGCAAAATTAAGCACACTAGTGTGTTGTACTAACTTAAACACATCGAATAAATAGTTTACAATGAAAATATAACTGAAAACCTCCACAATTATAAATTTGCAATGGTTTATTGTCAGTGTGCATCACAATTGAGTGTTTTAGTGGATTTAGTCTATACAAACACATTGGTGTATTAAATATGAATTAGGCACATTGATTACTTAAAAAAAGACCTTAGATGTGACATTATAATGTTACATGCTTTGAAAAAAATCGTTTAATAATGTAGACATGTATTAATCATGGTTTTGGCTCTAATGCAGGGGGGGTGATTTAATCAAATTGTAATTCAAATTCCATCTCATTCCATATTATTCCAAGTTCATCGAGTTCTCCCTATCCATTTTCAACAAGTCTAGTTTTTATTTATATTTTGATTATCTGATTGAATTTATTATGCTTTTGCACGTTCATTTGAATAATTATGCATTAAATTTTGTATGAACCCAACTCATGTTCAAGTTTGGATGTGTAGGATATTCCCCTAGTCTAAAAATGTGACAAGTTCTTATGAAGAGCAAGATATTGCATGTAGATGGTAGATGAAAATGGAGAGCCACTTTACCCAACCAACTACAACATGCCATCTTCTAGCAACCATCCTAGGCCAATGGATTTCACTCTGAACTAGATCTCTCTTATGACACCCCAATAGTATGTAGTTGCTCAAAATGTAAGGATTTGAAGGTGAGTTGTCGAAATGTCACATTGTCCCATTATATTAATAATCGACTACCCAAAGTTGATGGTCTAATACCTCCCACTATGGTCAAGGATCTAATAAATGATATAGAAAAGACACATAGGAACACTTTCATATGCTCATTTTTTTAAAAATTGGAAGCCAAAATAACTATGTCTCATCCTAAATTAACCAACTCATCTCCTCTTCTAGTGAGCCAAAGTATGACATGAATACTACCCAAAAAATCTCTACTATGAGATCCAAGAGCTCAGACCAAAAATATCCAAGTACACACCAAGGTTAGTTCAATTTTTGGAGGGGCAAAATGACTTCTTTCTTCATGTCCATCTACAAACTAAATACCAAACATATTACAACTATGATTTATATGGTGCTTGGAAATATTCCCTACATGTGCTTGATGTTGGGACTGAATTTTCCTTTTGTAATAATAATTACAAGATTGTCAAGTCTAAAATAGATGCTACTAATCTGGGGTTGTTTATCCTTTCACGTGTTTATTCCTCCCAAATGGTCAATAGCACTTATGCCATTTTGTGGTCCTCATTATAGTCAATCTAATTACTTGAATATTATTAAATACAAATATAGCATTTCCATGTATAATATGTGCATGAATGGTCGTGCTTCTGGAAAATTTAATAGAAAGAACTTGTTATATATTGATGGTCATCCATGCATTCATGGGAACATTGTAGGGTTTATCAATAGTTTTAGGTGTTCATTGTTTAGTGCAAATTTTTCATTTGAGGAACTCTCTAATGACAAAGAGTTATGTATGAAAAGGAAGACTTCCGAATTTTTTGTTGTGCATGCAATATGTAGTTAATCTCCCAATGATAAATTGTTAATAAGCTATAACTTTTGTAGACCACCAACTAGTCATCAAAGATGACTTGAATTGGGATTACCTTTAGACATCCCCTTGGGGCATAAGTAAAACATCATTGAATAATTGTATTTTGTATTTTCAATGGAATTAATGTAAGAGTATTGGTTAATTCAACATTTGTTTTATAAAGTGGTTGGTTGCATGTGTAATATTGGAAAAAAATCCATGCTTCTAATAAATGTTTGTTCTAATGTTTGAACATACTAAATGTATTGTGTTTACTAATATCATCAATTTCATGTTCAATATTTTTTTCAATCAAGATTCTAATGACGAGTGGCAAGTATACCATCTGCCATTGCACCTCACTATGATTTCAAATTAAAAGAATCTTGTTAAACGAGCACAACTCAAGGAGGAAGCATACCAAAAATGGTTGAGTCAACCACCTATACAATTCCCACTACATCCTAAGTCACTAATTTAGAATGTTTACAATAGCACTTGTTCTTCACATGTTTGGCATGAAGATAATATTATAGAGGTGAGTATGGATGATTTCTTATGGGATGTCCATGCTATGGAGGGAATGTTGTTACATGCATTACAACAAGATGGGCTAGAGGATTGATCTGTATTTATGAGCGAAATGAAATGAATAACAGACGAAATACAATAACACAGAGATAACAACAAATATCCAGTGAACAATAACTTCTAGTGAATAAATGAAATAGGTTGAAACTGTAAAACTGCAAAACTGAAACAACTTGCTCGAATGGTGGTAGCTATCTTTGAGAAGAGATGTGGATGCTACCTGCATCCATCTGAGCAGAATGATTACAATGAGGATCCATAGGCCCTTTTAACATTATTCATGAATGCCAAAACCCTAGACATCCAAAAACCTAACCCTAGGAGTTGAAACGCCAAAAATTATGTGGGCCTTGATGGGTAAGTTGGCACCTCAACTTCCCGGGGTTGTAACTTTTGCATACGAACTTTGTTTTAGGCACGTGATATTCTGTTGGAAAGGACTTTTAGAGAACTACACATTATGCCGTCAAATATAACTTTGTTTATAGTTTAACTGTGGAAATCCAAAAAAACATTGTTTAGGGCCCCAAAATAGCTCTGGAAGTACAGAAAGATGTACTGACATGAAAAATTACAAAATAAGCCAATTGGATTAGGTGGGTGGCCACTAATATCCACCTGGAAGATGTGTAGGGTTTCAAACATCCCCGAAAGTGTAGAACTCACAATTATAAATAAGTACAAAAGAATGTGTTGAACTAAAAACTGTCAAGAGGAAGCAATTGGAATAGGTGGGTGGCCACCAATATGCACCTAGATCAATCCTCCCCCCTTAGGAAGCAATGGTCTCCATTGCGTCAAGTTCCCCCATCAGGTGAGGAAAATTCTGCTAAATTTGGCCCAGGTGAGCCACTTTCCTTGGTGTAGGAGTTTCCCTGTCTTGACAACCCGATAAAGTTGGATCCTTTGCTAACGAGTGCCCTTGACCTATGTGTCCACTATCTGATTAGTGGATGCTTGTTCCATGTAGTCAGGGTTGAGCTCTATTGGTGTCAGTTGTTCTGTGATCTCTGAGGTGTCCAATAAGGGTGGAAAATATGGTCGAAGGAGGTCCACATTGAACACTGGGTGCAAGCCAAGGAAGGGTGGAGAGTTGAGCTCAAAAGCATTGCTACCCATAGCCTTGGTGATAGTCTAAGGCCCATAGAGAAGTGGGTGGAGCTTTCGATAGGGCCTTGTAAAATGCTCTTTCTATAATGTAACCAGGCCTTGTCTCCCACCTGAAACTAGTGTGATACCCTATGTTGATCATGATGTTGCTTGTACTTAGAATTAGCTTTCTATAAAATGTCATGGACATGTTGGAGGATGTGTTGAATATGCTAAATGAATTTGGTGGCTTTGTCGGCCTCAGACTGAACATGGGAAGATTCTGCATGTGTGATGGCAAGAGGTAATGGAACATCAATGGGACCCAAGGGTTGGAATCCCAGCCCCACCTGAAATGGGCTATGGTCAGTGGAGCTCTGGAGAGCCATGGTGTAGTTGTGTTGAACATAGAGGAGACTCTTATCCTAGGTACATGGATGCTTAGATTTGTACATGTGCAAGATGTGCACAATCATCTTATTGATGACCTATGTTTGATCATCAATTTGGGGGTGGAAATCAATGGATTTAGTGAGATTGGTGTCCAACAATGACCAGAGACTCGACAAAAATGTGTTGAGGAACTTGTTGTCCCGATCAAAGATGATGGTCTGTGGTATCCCAAAATGGACCTACACTCGTTTGAAGAAGATTTTAGCAATATTTGTCGATGTGGTACTCTTCTTGCAGGCTGTGAGGATGGCCATCTTCAAAAACCGATCGACTACCACAAATACACAATCATTGCCTTTCTTGGTGGATGGAAAGCCAGACATGTAATCCATCAAGATGGATTCCCAAGGCCTCTTGGGAGTAGGAAGAGGGGTGTATAAGCCTTACTTATTGATGGATGGCTTGGAAATGGCATAGGAAGTGCAAGATCTGATATACTTGTTGACGTCATGTCGGAGTTTTGGCCAATAAAAATGTTTATGTAGAATGGCCAAAATTTTCTCCATGCCAAAATGTCATGCCATCCGACTGTAGTGAGCCTCCCAGATCATATTTGCACGCTCGCTTGTAGGAACACAGAGATGGCCAATATGACATAACAGTCCTTACTGAATGTGAAAATCGGTGACATTCTCACCTGTACCCAAGAGTTGATAGGTGGTGGCGAAGTCTGGATCTTTATGATAAAGTTGGGGCCACTCGAATGCCTCATGCCCACATGAATGGAGCATGCTAGTGAGTGTAGCCATGGGAGTTCGATTGAGGCAGTCAATGACATGATTTGTGCTCCATATCTTATACTTGATGTTGAGATGGAACTGTTGCAGGTAGGTGGACCACTTCTGATGGTGGTCATTCTGCAACTTCCCCTGTGTCTGTATGAACTACAGAGGCTTGTGATCAGTGTGGATGATTGTCTCATTTCCCAGAATGTAATGTTTCCATTAACGACAGACTTGTACAATGGAATACATTTCCTTTTCATAAGCGGGGTATTTTCGGATAATATCTGAGAGTGTCTCACTATGGTATGCCATTGCATGACTGTGTTGAGTGAGAATTGTGCCTACAACATATTTGGATGCATCAATCTCAATCTCAAATGGTTGTTGCAGATCAGGTAAGGAGAGTACTGGAGATAAGCACAAGCGATGCTTTAGATCATCAAATGCACATTGTTGTTCCTTCCCCCATGCAAACCTTTCCCTCTACTGCCCTTGGTCACTTGGTTGAGGGCCCATGTAATATGGGAGAATCCCAACATGAACCTTCGGTAGAAGTTGGCCAATCCCAGGAATCTCCGAAGCTCGGTTAGTGTGGTCGGGGTTGGAAAGTCACGAATTACTTGGATCTTAGTTGGATCAACATGTACCCCATGCTCATCAACAATGTAGACCAAGTATTGGACCATGTTCATGCCAAAGGAGCATTTTTCCAAGTTGGAATATAGCTTGTGTTGTCGCAGAGTTCTCAAAACTTGTTGAATATGATGCATATAATTCTTCCAAGTTTTTTTGAAGATGAGGATGTCATCCAAATATACCACCACAAAAGAGTTGGTGAAGGGTCTCAATACATCATCCATCAACCTCATAAAAGTGGCTGGTGCGTTTGTTAAGCCAAAGGGAATGACCAGCCATTCGAAGAGACCTTCTTTAGATTTGAAAGTTTTCTTCCATACATTAGTTGGTTCAATGGGAACCTAGTGGTAGCCAGACTTTAGATCAATCTTGTTAAAGAACTTTGTCCCCTTGAGCTGGTCAAGAAGGTCATCAATTCTAGGAATTGGGTACCGGTTCCTAAATCTAAATTTGTTTAATGCTTTGTAATCAATGCAAAGCCACCAGGTTCCATCTTTCTTCTGCACCAGGACAATCAAGCTTCTGCAAGGGAAGGAGTTGGTTCTGAGGTGCCCCTTTTGAAGCATCTCTTGGATATGATGCTTGATTTCGTCATTTTCGATCATTAAGAGACGATAGACTGGTCCATTAGGCAGAGGTGCACCGGGTGTTAGATCAATTGGATGCTTGACTTCGCAGTGCATCGGTAACCCGTTGGGTGAGGCGAAGATGTCTCTGCACTCTTCCACAATCCCTCCCACTTTCTTCTATTGCAAAGAGAGACTCCGTGTAGAGGCCACGGATGTGGAGACGACCTTCTTCTTACTGTGAGCACGGATCACAAACAAGACGAACTTCTCAGTCTATGAAATGACCTTACTTCATTGCTTAGCAAAGATTAAAGAAATAGTAGTAGGTGGCTAACACAAAGATCTCTTCCTTGGTGAAGCCAGCCAATGGTGTAGGGTTGTGGGTGCGGTGTCGCCAATAGGTCTATTCGCTTGATGACCTCTATTGACATCAGGTTCTTCTAACTGTCGTTGTCGAAAATGAAATGAAGCAGAGCCCCCTTTACCCACATATGCGAGTGAAAGAGGCATTCCCCTTCCTCTGGTTCTTCTGGTTCACTTGGTTGGACTTTGGTGGTAGCGACCATGGAACTAGGTTCATCATCGATAATACACTTCCCTCCTTCTAGATTTAATTCGGAGTCAAAATCGGCCTCTGACTCAGAAGCTTTAAACTCAGCCATGAGTGACTGCTTGGAGCGACATTCTTTGGTGTTGTTCCAAGGGATTTTATGGTATTCACATCATTTTCCTGTGTCCTTCTTTGACTTCTCATTGCCCTTCTTGTGTTGCAGCTTAGAATGGGTGTCGTGAGAGTGTCCATCTTTTCTTTGTCCCTTGTTGTGTGGGTTGGGGCCACCTTTTCCCTGCTTCAGTTATGAGGAGTTTGCAGATCCAACCTCTCCCCTCTTTTGCTTGAATTTCCACTCGATATTGACAGCATAATTATACGTCGTACCTAATGATGCGATGTCCAGAAACTCCATTTATGTTTGAATGTATCTATGCAAACATTCGTGGTATTTGAGCACCATATCTTGTTCAGAGTATTTGACACCCAATTTGGTGTGCAGGGTATGGAAAATATTGGTCAAATATGGTACTGTCTAATCCCTTTCCTGACGTAGGGTGTTCATCTAGTGTACTGGTCCCCGTAGCTTCCAACACGGTAGTATTGTTCTTCAATGGTGTCCCTAAAGGAATCCCATGTGGGGGCAACCGAAAATATTGTAAATTCCTCTATGGCCCTTGGCTCAGAGTAAGTATCCCACTAGTCCTTAACATGGGAGACAACCTTGAGGAGTGAAAAAGTATTTTTTTCCCTATACAAAAAATTGTGGACCAAAAAATACCCTTCAAGTAGATTCAACCATTTATCTACAACATTCACATATATCAGTCCTTCAAATAATCGAATATCAAAATTTACCTATACCTTAAAGGTGGTTGCATGGTCGCTTGATGAAGATGCTTCCCCTGTGAGCAACAACCAAAGGATCTGTGCAAAGTTGTCCATCTTTTCATTCCTTTGTCATGCAAGGGCTTCCTCAAGCAACATTTTAAAAGGATCTTATGCTCCGTCATCTTTCTTTTCGTCCCCCATGGGTTGTTGTCGGTTTTGGCGCGACCGATCTTGCAAAGGCTCGACTAGTTCGAGTCCCAACTTATTGTACCTAGATCTTGTCGGGGATATGCACAAAGAAAAATAAATGAAGAGCAGACCGCTCGGATACCACTGATCCAGATTTATGAGCAAAACGAAATGAATAACAGATGGAATACAAAAACACGGAGATAACAACAAATATTCGGTGAACAATAACTTATATCGAATAAATGAAATAGGTTGAAACTGTAAAACTGTAGAACTGAAACAACTTGCTCGAATGGTGGTAGCTATCTATGAGAAGAGATGTGGCTACTACATGCATCTGTCTGAGCAGAATGATTACAATGAGGCTCCAGAGGCCCTTTTAACATTATTCACGAATGCCAAAACCCTTAACATCCAAAAATCTAACCCTAGGAGGTGAAACACCAAAAGTTATGTGGGCCTCGATGGGTAAGTTGGCACCTCAACTTCCTAGGGTCGTAACGTTTGTGTACGACCTCCGTTTTAGGCGCGTGATAGCATGTTGGAAAGGTATTTCAAGAACTACACAATATGCCATCAAACTCTAAATCTGTCTATATTTTGACTGTGGCAAGCCAAAAAAACACTATTTAATGTCACAAAACGGCCCTAGAAGTACAAAAGGATGTATTAACATGAAAACTTCCAAACTAAGCTAGTTGGATTAGGTGGTTGGCCACCAATCTCCACCTGAAAGATGTGTAGGGCTTCAGACAACCCAAGAATTATAGGACCCACAATTACAAAGAAGTACAAAAGAACGTGTTGAACCAAAAACTGTCAAGAGGAGCCAGTTGGAATAGGTGGGTGGCCACCAATATCCACTTGGATCATGGATGATTCTCATATTGCCAATACCTTTTTCAAAAGCCTAAAATATGCTTCCACCACCTCTCTCTTTAGACATGGTTCAATGTCTACTCAACTAGGGATGACAACGTTATTGTGCAACTTGAAATCAACGTATGGCATGTCAGACATGTGTTTCTTGGCACTATTAATGTACTATCCATTAAGTTCCATATATTTTAATGAATCTCTTCACACAATAAATCATGAGAAGAGAGTTCATTCATTCTTGATGATAGTGTACATTTATATTCCCCACTAATTGCAAGTTACTCAAAGATAAGGTATTTCCAAGTAATAATGTCCTCCACGTTAGTTGTGAAGAGGTAAAGCAACTACTCAAAAAGTTGTGTGTTGAGTATATGTCATATCACACTTGTTTGAATGATTGTGTCCTATGCAAATGAAAATATGCAAACAAAGAGATATGTTTAGAATGCGAGCATGACGTGTACTAGAAATAAAAAAACAAGGGAAAGGCATATTTCCCTCCTCATAATAGATTAAGGCACATGCCTATAATTCCAAGGATTCAAATGATCTTTCATTATAAATAAGTCTCTTGTTGCAAGGGTGGAATTCCTTGCACAAAGGTGAACCAAGAGTTATGTATATCCTAGTATATTCAATAGCCATGAAGCATATAGAGGATACATGGCTCAATAAATTCAAGAATGAAGTACAAATCCTTCAATTGAGCATAGCCTTAAATGGAATTAACATGTATTCCCTCCAAAACATCAACTATTATGTTTGGTCAATGGTAGTGATCAATAAAATATCCCCCAATTGTTTTATTTAAGAATGAACATCTTATGTCGGATCTTATATTCCTTGGTAGAAGACAAGTGAAGACAACATATATCTACCTCCAACCATTGATTGATGAATTGAAGAAATTATGAGAAGGGATATGTTAAGAACCAAAGACTGAATACAAAAGAACCACAATATATATAGAATAACAATATATAAAATCTCCTTTATTACCATCAAACCCTTAAGGTAGGGCAACACCATACAATGGATCCTATTATGGAAGGGATCATCTCCTGTTCACTTGCCTCTTCGAGGGGGCAACCTCTTAATGAGCTTCAGCTCCAAATACAATATTTCTCTTCATGTCTCATTACATTGCTTGAGCCCCCTTTATATAGTGCTACCATCACCTAAGAACATTCTAGAGGAGGAATCTTCTAGAAGTAGAACCTTCTAAGAAGTCCTCTTACATTTATTATATCTAACTACCATAGTGGGCCTTATTTAATAATATAGTGGACCTAGTCCACCTTACATTGAATGACCTCCACTAT
>JASDQU010306794.1:18632-33849 GCA_032191745.1 Picea mariana
TGGTGCACAGTTGAAGAAGAGCCCAGGACCAAATTCGAGGAGCAATAGTTGATCTCACCATTGTAAATGACTTTTGTGAGGTTAATAGAAAGAATTACTTTTCCCGTCCCGCCATATGAGGTGTTCAATATTCAATTTGGCTTATATTTTTGGAACCTCTAACCCACTAATTCATATATGAGATGCATGTTTGTAGTTCTTTGTTTGTCTATTTGTGAATACAGGTTAGCTTTGGGAGGAGACTTGCAGTCAAGGAGCAACCGAACACAAAAGGATCAACACCAAGCGAGGGGTTCAAGGTAGAGTTATCGGATCCTTTTATCCTTGTGTTTTATGCATGAATGTGGGGTCTATGTCGGGATAATAGTAAAAAGTAGGAGACTTTCGAAGGTTATTTTCTGCATGCATTACTAAACCCTTAGTGCTAGTCCGTAGGGGGATTTCCCACCCACAACACATAGTGTTGTAGTTGCCTACCTTTGTTGGTCGATCCCTCCTCTCCAAGGTACCTTCCCAAAACAAGAAGAATCTACAGAACTGAGGCCTACTTGGCCCCTCTCCATGGCTAGCTGAGGTCACCACACTTGTCACCAAGAATGAATCCTCACATTTACCTTGATCTCCTTTTATACAACTCTGAGGGTGAGTAAAAGCCCCTAACTTAACTCAACATTAAATTAGACTTGTTTATTCTCTCATGTGGGTGTGAAGCCCCAACACAAGCCTGCAAGGCCCATCAACAAGCCCACAGAGCCCCACACATGTGAGAATACTCCCAATGCTACCAAAACATCAACAAGTCTATGCATTTGTTACAACATTGATTGAGGTGGTTCTTTATGCCTAGACCTCAAGGCATGTAATATTCTCTTATTTCTGTTGGGATTCGGTCAACCAAATAGAAATGGAATAACTGGCAAGAACATAATCGTTCTATCTTGTTCCTCCTTGATACTCATCAAAATTGCATTATTGTGTCGAAAGAAGGCTAGCTATATTGGTCTAGTAGACTTCAAAGATACCCTTAGTATAACATTGACAATCGAACAAGGATTAGAGAAGATATCAATAGTTTTTCATTTCTTGATCTCTATCTTTCATGAGATCAATTCCCCTTTGACCGACTTTACAATAATATATGGAGATGAGCACGTCTGGGAACACAAGAGAATGCTCCTTTGTTAACATTATTACTGGTATTAGACACTAAGTTATCCATAGCATTACTAAACCTTCTCTATACATTGTAGGTTATTTTCCAACATGGATTTGGCTTATGTTGTGTTAGGGAACCCCTAGCCGAACGAGTATTTTAGAAGAAGCCGACGAGAGGTTCCATTAGTAACTAGTTGTTTCGATCCATTAGAGCAACTCAATGAATTAATAGATCTTTTTAGGCACTAATGACTATAGACATAACTTATCCAATTTTTATAGTTAGATGACTAGTCATTCACACACTAGTTGTCTCTACAGTTTTTTTTTGGGATGGATATCGACAATGCAATTCATCCAGCAATAAACTCTATGTAAAGAAAGTATGTAGATATGACACAATCAAACCCGAACGGCCAAAATGTTGAATTGAATCGTACCGGCCTCTACAGGAGGATGCTACTCATTTTTGTACTTGTTGTTCCATTCTCTAAATATTTTTTCAATTAGGAACAATGAGAATCTTCTCACTCCATTAAGAGAGATCCAATATGAAGATATTTGAAACCAATATCTCAGGCACAAAAGACAACTGCAAATACCAAAACCTTCTACCTAAGAGAAATAAGATAAGATAATTTTATTAATGCCCGACTACTGACCACAAAAGTAGGTCAAGGGGATTGTTGAGTACAATGATCTATTAGATCTGTTGTGTCTAATTACAAGGAAGAGCTCCTCTATTTATCATAGACTGAAAGGAGACAACATTGACTGTAGGTGGTTGGGAAGTTCAATTATTGCAGTAAATAGGTGGTTGGGAAGTTCACCTATTGCGGTGATTTGACCTAAGTAAACTTAGTCAAATGGTGTCACATGGTCTATGTACACCAACACCCCCCCATAAGTGCAACTTAGGGAAGTATGAAAAAGATATTAAAGCTCAAAAATGGGTCCTAGCTACTAGGCTCGCTAAGGTACCCAAATACAAACTCTCATAAGTGGAGAAAAGGAGAAAAACCGGTTGGAAAAAACTTCTCCCCTAAAGAGAGAAAACAAAAGAAAACAACATAAACAAAAAGTGAAGGTAGGAAGACTCAAGATGACCCCCCAGAGACAACTTCCTTCACCCCAAGCATCGATCTTAACTGAAGAAAACGAGGTGATGCCAAAGGTTTAGTGAAGATGTCAGCAACTTGCTCTTCAGTAGGCAAATAATCCAAGCTGATAACACCATCTTGGATGAGTTGTCTAATGAAGTGCATGTGAATCTCAATGTGTTTTGTCCTTTGATGCTCCACTAGGTTGCGAGAAATGTGTATGGCGCTTTGATTGTCACACCAAAGAGTGGTAGGATGATCCTGTTGAATGTCGAACTCTGTCATTAGCTATCGAAGCCAATGAACTTCCTGACTAGCAAGAATTGCAGCACAGTACTTAGCTTCTGCAGAGGATAATGCAATTGTTGATTGCTTCTTGCAAGACCAAGAATTGGAGCAGACCCAAGCCAATAGACAAAGCAAGATGTGGACTTTCGATCATCAATTGAACCAGCCCAATCAGAGTCAATGAAGCCCACAAGCTAAGAAGCACCAGAGGTGTACTGGATGCCAAAATTGGTAGTGCCCTGAATGTACCTCATAATGCGCTTTTCTACCTTCTAGTGACTCTCGTTAGGATCCTGAGAGAATCAAGAGACAAGCCCTACTGCAAAAGAGATGTCAGGATGAGTATGAGTCAAATATAGCATACTTCCAACCAATTGTTGATACAGTGAAGGATTAACGTGTGGTGAAGAGAAACTAGCAGAAAGGGTAACTCCTGACTAAAATGGAGTAGGGGCAGGCTTACAATCAACCATGCCAAAGCGTTGAGGTAAATCAAGTGCATACTTTTGTTGAAAAATGGAGATTCCTTCTGAAGACGGAAAAACCTGCAAACCAAGAAAATAATGCAAAAGTCCTAGATCTGTCATAGAAAACTGTCTCATCAATGCTTTTTGAACACTCTAAACCATAGATAAAGAACTCCCTGTGAGAATTAAATCATCCACATACAGAACTAAAATCAAGAGATCAGTGTCCTACCTCTAAGTACAAACTATAGGATCAGAGTGACAGCGACAGAACCCTGAAGAAATAAAAAAACTATCCATCTTCTCGAGGAGCTTGCTTGAGACCATACAGTGAACTTCGAAGCCTACAAACAAGAGAAGAATCCTGCACAAAACCATTAGGTTGCTCCCTGTAGATTTCCTCATCTAAATCACCATACAGAAAGGCGCTCTTTACATCCATCCGATAGACTGACCAGCCTTGAGAAGAAGCAAGAGAAAGCAGAAGGTGTATGGAATTCATCTTGGCAACAGGGGCAAAGGTCTCAGAGTGGTCAATCCCTTCAACCTATGAAAATCCCTTGGCCACAAGATGTGCCTTATGCTTGTCAACAGAGCCATTTGTTGCATATTTGGTCCTATAGACCCATTTGTTGAAATTTGTTAACCTAGCACACGACAGTTAATTCTGAGCAAAATAAATTTACTGAACTAAAGCATAGCTAGGTTACTCAACGAAAAAAAAACAATGGAAGCACAAAACATAGAAACCAAACACATTGCACATGAGATATTCGGGTAAACACCCTTGGAAAAACCCTTGCAGAAAAACGAGTTCTGTGATGATTTTATTGCTATAAAATAAGGGCTCTCGTCCTGGGATAATGGCCCTTATGAGGAAATACAACTGTAGCTGATAGCCTAGCCCACATGGCTGCTATCTCCCTAGTTGTCCCTTACCTCCACTCCTCGGCCTCCGCCCTAGCACACCTGATTGCTCACTCACTCTTTGTGTGCCATCACTATCCTTAGATCTGACTTCTAGGGCCCTAACTCGACCCTCTCTGGCAAGCACAATTTAGCTTGCTACTAGATCACGCTTAGATCTCCATATCCCTAGCTCAAATGGTGAGAATCACTTGTGATAATGAAAAATGAGGCTCTCTTGGTCTTCTATAAACCCTATCCTTTCTCTCATTTAATCTTGGCCCTTAGATCTTCTCCTCAAGATCTAGATCTGACGGTGGGGACTTAATCAAGCATTGAGACAACTTAAGTCACATCCAACGTTTGTGACTTAATCTCATGTTGACTTAAGTTATCCCCCACCACTACTAAATAGTCTAGACATAAAATGACCCCTTTCACATTGCTAGACACCCCCAATGTGAAAGTACCTGCCCGAGCTACACTTTCTAACACTCTCTCTTAGCGAGGGAGGTACTAGCACTGGAGCTGCCTCCTCCATGATCTACATATGTGTCGATCTCTCCCTCTGAATCTAAGAGATATGCTCCCTCTAGATTTGTATACTTGACCTCCTCTGTACTGTAGCTACCTCTACCTGCTGCACTGAAGCCATCTGAGTATCCCCACTCATCCAGCTGGGACCACTCCCACCATGTGGGTCTGCTAAGGAGAGCCTCCTGCTCTCTCAAGAATGATCCAACTGATCCTCTACTCCTCCTGGAGCTGTATATGGGTTGCCCCATTTCCTGTACAACTGACCCTCACTATGGTCGATCATAACAGGTACCCCTGGGGCTTCTCCCCATGTAGAGAAAATATGGACTCCACAACCATAAAACTCAACTCCATAGCCCTGATCCTCCAAGGTTGCAGTTGAGAGCACACTGACTCTCATCCCTGGTACAAAGAGTACCCCAGTCACCCTTAGAGTCATGTCTGACTCTAACTAGAGGGCCATTGTTCCTTCTCCCCTGACTGTTGCCATGCTGGTGTGAATCCCACAATTTGAATAACAGTCCGACTCTTTCTCCGAAACACTAAGGAACATCGACCTCATTCTCGTTATATGGCGAGATGAACCAACGTTGCCATCTCGACAACCTTCTCAAATTTGGCCTTCCGAACTTGCTGCACGATCCCACTGCTAACTGCCCGAACTTCTGCCCGCAGCCTCCTGCTGTTGCCTGGGTCATTTTTTGGGTTGCCCAAGCCCTTTCCTGGACGCTACCCGAACTTATACTCACTGCTCGAAAAATTCTTGGTAGTCTACCCACTGCCCGGGTGCTTCCCAAGGGCTGCCCGGCTGGCCCAAATGGTCGGTTGTCCTAGCTGGCCGACGACTGCAGCCAATGTTGGCGGCTCCTCTCCTTGGTTGTCGGCTCCTCGCGCACTTAGCCTCACGTCTGTCGACAGCGCTTTTGTCGGCCATGTACCTTCACCACTCAGCGCGGCCTCTAGTCGTCGCTTCACACCCCACGCAGCCTCCTTTTCTTTGGCGGCTCTCCTCCGCCACCGCACACTGATTGGCAGCTCCTTTGTGCATCTGCTATCTTCCCGGCATTCGTATGGTTGTTCTTCTGGTGCTTCCACAAACCCAGCCCATGACCACTGCACACTTGCCACAGCCCGAGCCTGTTAACGGTCCACATCCAATCAGCAGTTGTTCAGGCACCCAGCCATCGGACCACACCTTCCTCTATCGGAGTTGTCTCCCAACGATCTTTCGTCGCCCTCTCGGTCTTCTAGCATCGTCCGCCACGTGCGCCTTACACAGCTGCTTGCCCGATCCACTGTGTCTTTGCCTGCAAATGTTGTCACCTCAGATCATGTGCAACACCACCTTACTTCCTTCGTCAACTAGCTCTCGTGTTGCAATCTTTCTACCTTAGCTCGCGTGTCCTTGCTCGCGACTCCTTGCTCAAGTTTGCATACACGGTCAGCTTCGACTTCCACGTCCAACGGCTGCCTCAACCCACGGCCTCTTTTTCCTCCAACCACCACTGCTCCTACTCAGCTACCTTCGTTCTGTTGGGCATCCTGTTGTCCACACAGTTCTGACCTGGCGACTATACCACCAGCTAGCCATCCATGGCCTTCTCCTCTACTATCGCTTGCGTTACCTCAATCGACGACTGCTCGTCAGCCCGCATGGCTCACCGTGAACACCCACGATCTACGACACTTCTGGCCTAGTTACCTTCGCCGGCGCCTGCTCTAGTTCCACTATACAGCTGATGTGGTTGCTTTGCCTGCCGACGACTACCTACACCAGCCTTCTTCAACCTCGTGCCATGATTCCCAGCAACCACACACAGGCGACTGCTCTGCAGCAATTTATCCTCCTTCCTTTGCGTCGATCTTATGCTATCCCTACTGTGTTGCCTCTTGACCCCACACAGATCCAACAGTCGACGGCTATTTTGTTGCCAAGCTTCTTCTTCGCGCAGCTTTTCCCATGGTTCGACCAGCCTCTTTTGCTGGCGATTCTTCTGTCTGCCGGCCGATGTAGCTTCTTCAGCTCAGCCCAATGGCTATTCTCCATGCCTCCTTGTTGGTGCCTCGACCTCCACGTCCTTCAACTCTCTGATTTCTCAATACGCGGACCTCTATAGTCTGTACGTCGTACAGATCCATACGACGGCGACGGTACTTCCCCCCTTTTTTTTTAAATTGATTAACCCCGCAGCTTCTGCGCCTGAAAATAAAATTTCCCGCAGACTAATAAAAAAAAATCGCTGTTGAATAACCTATTGTGCAAACCTGGCTTCTGTCAGAGACGAGGATATGATACCATGTTCAAATCTGTTAACCTAGCACACGACAGTTAATTCCAAGCAAAACAAATTTACTGAACTAAAGCACAACTAGGTTACTCAACGAAAAACAATTAGAGGAAGCACAAAACACAGAAACCAAACACATTGCACATGAGATATATGGGTAAACACCCCTGGAAAAACCCTTCCAAGAAAACCAGTTCTATGATGATTTTATTGCTATAAAATCAGGGCTCACGTCCTGAGATAATGGCCCTTATGAGGAAATACAACTGCAGCTAATGACCTAGCCCACCTGGCTGCTATCTCCCTAGCTATCCCTTGCCTCTATTCCTCAACCTCCGCCCTGACACACCTGAGTGCGCACTCACTCTTTGTGTACCATCACTATCCTTAGATCTGTCTTCTAGGGCCCTAACTCGACCCTCTCTGGCAAGCACAACTTAGCTTGTTGCTAGATCACACTTAGATATCCCTATCTCTAGCTCAGATGGTGAGAATCACTTGTGATGATGAGAAATGAGGCTATCTTGGTCTTTTATAAACCCTAACCTTTCTCTCATTTAATCTTGGCCCTTGGATTTTCTCCTCAAGATCTAGATCTGACGGTGGGGACTTAATCAAGCAATGAGACAACTTAAGTCACATCCAACGGTTGTGACTTAATCTCATGTTGACTTAAGTTATCCCCCACCACTACTAAATAGTCTAGACATAAGATGGCCCCTTTCACATTGCTAGACACCCCCAATGTGAAAGCACCTGCCCGAGCTACACTTTCTAACACCATTTACAGCGAACTAGCTTTCGTTCCTTAGGAAGGGGAACGAGATCCCATGTTTGATTCTTCATCAAGGAAGAATACTCCTCTGTCATGGTAGCATCCCATTCAGGTATCCAAACAGCTTAAAAAAATTGTTGTGGATCATTTGAAATGATATGACTTAAAAAGGAGACACCAGTTGTTTGTGACTAAATATGGCGAGGGGCAAAGGCAAAATAGCTTAAATCAGTTGACTCGTAGCCATACCTGTCAGGCCTCTTCCATTCACAAAAGCTTCTCCTAAGATGTTGTTCTAGATCAAGTTGTCCTTGTTCAGGTTGCCCATGTTCTATTGGTGTTGATGGCTGATTTTCATCTTCAAGATGTTCATTATCTTCTTCTACAAAAGCAAAAATGTCAGCGTAATCTACACCATCATCAGCATGACAATTTGAGGGTGGAGAAGGAGATGATGTGGGGTTGAATCCCTCATCGAAACGGACAACTCTTCGCAAGAAGACTTCTTTAGAAATAGGATCAAATAACCTATATGCCTTCATATCCTCGCAGTAACCAACAAATATCAGTGGTTGGCTCTTCTTCTCCATAGCTTGGTGCTTTTCATTTGGAATCAAGGCCCATGTTGGACTGCCAAATGCTCTAAAAGTAGACATTGGGCTTAACATGGCTCCAAGCTTCCTATGGAGTCATATGCAGCACAGCCCTATGAGGCATCTGATTCTAAATGTAATTTGCACAATTTACTGCTTTAGCCAAGAAAGAAGGTGTTATGTTCTTGTACTAAACCATGCAGTTTGCCATTTCTTTCAGTGTCTGGTTCTTTCTTTTAGCAACGCCATTTTGCTGAGGGGTGTAGGGAACAAAGTGTTGATGCCAAATGCCTTGTTCTCTACAAAAATCCTTGAATGCCTAATTAACATACCCCACCCATTATCTATGCGTAGTTTCTTGATAGAAAGAGAGGATTGCTTCTCAACAAAAGCCTTAAGGTCTTAAAGGTAGAAAAGACGTCACTCTTGTACTTAAGAAAGTACACCCAACAACGACGTGAGAAGTCGTCAATAAAAGTGAGTGCATACTTAACCTCGGAAAATGAACAAGTTGGAAATGACATGAGATCACTATGAACCAACTCAAGAGGTGTTGTAGCATGCAAGGCCTTTCCTTTAGGAAAAGGATCCTGATGTTGTTGGCCAAGGACACAACCTGGACAAACTCCATCAGTACAAGAAACTTTAGGAAGACCAAGCACCAAATTTTGTGTGCTCAACTGCTACAAATACCTGTAGTTTAGATGTCCAAATATTTTATGCCAGAGCCTACTCAAAGAATCAGCATGTGCAATGAAAGAGGAATCAAAGGAAGGTTCAAAAGAAGCAAACTTGTACAATCGAGAACTATGATCAACTCTTCCAGAAGCAACAACAATGTCTAGATTTTGTAGTTCTCGAATGACTGTCATTAGGAGAAAAATCTATTGTTTTCCCATTACCAGAATGACGGATCTAATAGATAGAGAGTAGATTTGTAGAGATGTCAGGAACAAGAAGAACATCATTAATGCACCCTTATCTAACTACACAGTGTTTGATCCTAAAACATCAAGTTGTGTAGAGTCTCCAACTGCAATCTGTGAAATGCTACATTCGTATGTGGAAGACAACAACTCATGAGAATGAGTCATATGGTGTGATGCACCAAAATCAAGTATCCAGATGTTTAAAGCATATAAGGCTTGAGTAGATAAATCATGCCCTTTACCAGATGAAGAAGATTTGGGCATTGAAATTTTGTGTTGCCCCGTGGCTTCATTCAAAGCTTCAAGTTTCAACCAGCATTTGGATTCGGCGTGCCCAAGTCTGCCACAGAAACTGTGGGTTTCACTTGACTTCTTCTTCCTTGTCTTGGAGGAAGACTCATCGGACTTGGAAGATGGAGGAAAAGATTTTGATTTCTACTAAGGCTTGGAGGCAGACTCACCAACTTGAGCAAAATCTTTCTTCTATTTGTACCGATTCTGGTGCTTACCTTTGGAGGTATGAGCCACAAGAACTTGATTCTTAGAGCCAGAAAGAGCATCTAATTGCATAAGCTTAGATGTTTCCTTAGTAAGACGCTCACAGAAAAGCTCAAAAGAGGGCATTTTAAACTCACTTCCCAATGCATCCATAGTAGAAGAAAATACCTGGAAAGGGCCTTTTAGCTTGGATAAAATCAAGATAATGCACTCTTCATCTGATTTAGCTTTTCCACACCCTTTCAGTTATGCCACCAGTAACCTGAATTTGGCAAGATAATATTCAATGGATGCATGCTCATCAAGTACAAGTGATGGCAATTCTACTTCCAACTATCGGACTTGAAATTCATTGACTTTACCAAATAAGGAAGCCAACTTGTCCCAACTTGCTTTTGGAGTTTTACATTCAGTAACGTGAAACAACAAACTATCTGACACATGCAAGCCAATGAGGCCCATCGCTTCATCGAGTTTGTTTCGATAAGCAAACCTCTCGATTTCCTTGGTAAACACTGGTTGAGCCTCAACTAATATTTGTCAAATCCCTTTAGATTGCAGCAATTGTTGCATCCTGAATTTCCATGTGTGCTAATTATGTGGAGTTACGAGCTCAACAGCCCTTAACTCCACCATTTATCAATAGAGAATACAAAAAGAACACAGATTTGTGTCTGTGTAACTTCTAAATTATGTTGCAAATATAAAGAATGGAAGCTCGGGCTCAAAACAAAGAGCTCTAAAACAAAATTTACAACAGTTTTTTTATGGATCACGACCCACAGTCTTTCCAGCTTCTGGATTCAATCTAAGCACAGATCCACGATTTGATTTGAACTCACGGTTGTGCTCTGAAAGAATGGAACCCCACACCTTCCTCAATTTATTTCAGCGGACATTAATGAAGGAAGATTTCAACATCAAAGAATGCTTAGATCTGTTCTTTGGTCAAACTTTACCAACATCTTTATTCACCACTCAACCTCCACGTTGCCTCACTGGTCACCAAGTACAAGCATTATGTGGAAGAAAATGGGACTGAGACTAAATGTATGTGTATTTGTCACTCCAACTTGCAGAGGAGACTCAAACAAGCCCAATCAAATCAATACCCACCAAAATACTCATGCTACGATGAAGAGTAGCGATTGGAAGACCCCGTAACTACAATTCGAAGAGAAAATCTCCAATAGAAGTCGATCTGATCAGTTTCCTTCCATTAAACAAAACTTCGAGTAATTAAAATTAAAAATAAAACAGCATATTAACTATTGTGGTCCAGGCCTGACACGGTATGCTAAGCTTTCATGCTGTGAGTATTAGTACATAGCAGACGAAGATTAAGCAAAAGCTTTTAGAAAAGAATCATACCACGCCTTCTGGACTCAAGGCCAAATTATTACCAGTAATCCAGACGAAGGATACAGGGATAGCATGTCCAGCTCTCGTCTTCCCTACTATAGACTTTTTGCAAGGAGGCTACTCGAGCCAGACCAAGAAATGGTTCGAAAACTCCTTCAATTCACTGCACAAACTGACATTTACTACAGTCTACCTTGGGATTATGCCCAGCATTAATCTCTCAGACAAACAGCAATAAGGAAGACCACTGATACTGCTACAACTACAGCCCCAGCTCGAGCAACGACGTTTGGGCCTCCGCCACCATCGAGGGCAGAGAAAGAAGAGGTAAAGGAAAAAGGAAAGGCAACGCACAAGAGAAGGAGGACGGCAGGGACAAGAGAGAACGACAGAGGCACTGGAAAGAGACAATCCTGGGCAAACCGGATCTTGATCTTGAAGATCAGACAGCATGCAAATCTCTCAGAAAGATATGAGAAGGGGTTTGTAGAACCAGCTCCAATACCAATATCTCAAGCATAAAAGACAACAGCAAATACCAAAACCTTCTACCAAAGAGAGAAAGCTTGATCTATTAGGTCTGCTGTGTGTAATTACAAGGAAGAGCTCATCTATTTATCATAAACTGAGAGTAGACAGCATTGAATATAGGTGGTTGGGAAGTTCACCTGTTGCAGTAAATAGATGGTTGGGAAGTTCACCTATTGCAATGACTTAACCTAAGTAAACTTAGTCACATGGTGTCACGTTGTGTAAGTACACCAACACAATACTCATAGTATCTATGTTATCATTGTTTATGTCTCAAGTATGACCACTTAAGAAAATGTAAAAGAGACTAAGAGAAATGGCCGATACCACTGGAAGGATCCCTCTTTTGGCACTCATTTCTAATTTGGGCACCCACACAGATAGGCTATTTTGTATTTTATCCTAGCCTTATTCATCTATAAAAGAAAGTCAGGGGTGTGATCGATCAATAAATTTCAGTTGGCCACTCATTTCTAATTTGGGCACCCACACAGATAGGCTATTTTGTATTTTATCCTAGCCTTCTTCATCTATAAAAGAAAGTCAGGGGTGTGATTGATCAATAAATTTCAGTTTTGAGTAAGCTGTTGTATTGTTTTCTTTTCCAATTTGGGCACCCGCACAGATAGGCTATTTTGTATTTTATCCTAGCCTTTTTCATCTATAAAAGAAAGTCAGGGGTGTGATTGATCAATAAATTTCAGTTTTGAGTAAGCTGTTGTACTGTTTTCTTTTCGAAGATAGTAAGAAAACAGAGATGTGTTTTTGAGAGCTGCAGATTCCACTGTTTGATGTTTGTATTTTCAGTTAGCCATGTGCTTGTAGATCTACCATACAAACCAGCAGTTTTATGAGTTTTCCAAGTTTATTGCTTTTTAGGGTTTGAAGTTGCAGGTTTTGCTTACTATGAATTGAAATTTTGACAATTTAAATTTTATACCCAATAAAGAAAGCAAAAATCCAAACTTAAAGCTTATGTCAGTAATAAGAGTGATCACAACTTTATCACATATAAACTGTATTTCTAAAAATACAACATTATTACAAGAGTATGCACATAAAATAGTTCGGATATATAGTCAAATACATAAGTATTATGTGGTTAGGTATACGATAATAATAGCCAATAAGCAAACCATCCTTGCATCAAAGCTCAATACATTGTTTTTTTAGCCTTGAGATTGTAGAACTTGAGGGGCCTGATGTTTCCGTCAATTTTCAGTTGCATGGAGTTCATAAACAAAGTTTTGCAATCGCCTTGGAGGGAAATAATTTTCACCCCGAAGCACCCATTTTGGCCCTTGAAGATTTAGGGATTAAAAAAATAACCAAACCGATGATTTCTTATACAGAAGAGATTTAACGATTGGAATGAATTGAATTGGCAGAGAAAACTTACCGGGGTGGGATGAAGAGCCTGTGGCGCTTGAGGGGGATTTCATCGGCCACGTTTTCAGTAGCAGAAATTGCACGAGGTGGTGATGGTAGCAGTGCTTCGTCAGGGTGGGCTAGCTGTCGTTGCTGCTGCTCCTCCAGTGAGAGATCTAATGCCATTGAGAATAGACCTGTAAAAGGTAATCGCTCCCAGAAATCGACCCCCTTGCATCCAAAGCGCTGTTATATGTCAAAAACTGTCAATCAACGACCCGCATATAGTGTTATGAGGGAGGCTCGACTCTGTGTGTTGGGCTACCTTTATATTTCATAGCTGTATGCTTTCTCCCACAACATGCCTATCAACTTGAAACGCGCTTTCCTAAATACTTTTTATACATGTTTCTTTCAATGCTCCCGACTTTACCTGGTGTTAATTATTCATTTCTGTGGAAAGATATCTAATTTACATCTCCCCCGTCATTTCTTGAATAATCTCCTCCAATAGAGTCTGGTTCTTTCCACAAGGATAGATCTTGTAAATCTACTTTCTGTCAAAGGTAGAATTGCTTTTCTTTTGGTTCATACAAATGCTCCGTCAAGCGATGAATCTTTTACGACATTAGGGATTAGGGCTGATAGAGTTGAAAATTGACCTCCATACAGGTAAAGATTAAACAAGATTTTCAAAAATAGTAGTATAAACAAATAAATAATAAAAATTGTAGTGCCCACAAACAAAATGAAACTAGAGAGTAGCATGCTCCATAATTAAACAAGGGTTGCATGGCAACGTAGTCCCTGCCGAATTAATTGGGAAATTGAAATAATTTATGAAGGATAAAATTGTGATTTTAAAATGTCAATGAATATATAAATAAATATAATTTTTAAAGAGAAAAATTATTTGTTTAAATTAATTTATTAACGATAAAGTTGCAAGAAAGAAATTGATGTCTAAAATAAAACTAAAACTAAGTTAATTTATGATAAGAAGTTATAAATATAAATTAATGCCTATAAATTAATATGAAATATAAAATTAAAAATTAAAAAAAATAATAATTTGAAAAAAAAAAATTTAAAGAATTTGAAAAACACTTTTATCTTTCAATTAAATATTGTTATTTATTTTTCAATTAAATATTTATATTTAATATTTTATGTGAGGTATAAATTTGATAAACACTTTTATCTATTAAAAATAACTTTTATGATAAAAAAAAAAATTTAACTTATTATGATGTTTTATATTTACTTTTATCCATCATTTAAATATTATATATGTTTTTGCTAATTTTTATTGTAAATATTTGTTTACTATTTGAAAACTCAAACACAAATAATATATGTACAATAAGATGTGTCATTATGATGATACAATCACATTCACTGAAAATATTGTGAAACTATCATCCCACTCAATAACACAATAACTCGAACTAAGTTCATATCCTAAATTATAAGAGGTTAACAATATACTAAATTATAAAATGTTTACAATATACTATATAAATAGATATGAATAAATTTCAGCCTTTTAAAAAATTAAATAAGCTTCAATAATGACTTATAAATTTTAAACAAATATATTATGACCAAATTAAAAAAACACAAATAAATCCTGTCAAATTTAACCATGGCGTCCTAATAAAAAGTTTCATTTGCTTCCTCCCACCAAACCCAGATAAGTTGCCAAATATTCGTTAAAAAATAATAACAATAATAAATAAACTGTCATATCCCTACGCAAAAAAAACAATAGCAATTATAATATGAACGGCTGTAATAAAATATTACATCGACAACCACGCCACTACTTCGCCATTATCGCGGCTCATCTTTTTCATCGTTGTTTCCTCTTCTCTGTGTGACACGTGCCAATCTCGTTGACTTACAACGACTGGCTGACAACCCGAAACCGAGTAGCAGTGGTCGGACGCCTATTTGTTTGTCAGCGTTTGTCAGCCTGCAGCAATTAATTATTTTAGAACTTTTGCATTTTTAAATTGCAGCAATAAATTTTTGTTTTAAATATTATTTAATGCATGGAAAGACGTGAAGGCAGCAATAAGACTTTAAACTTATGAACCAATAAAACTGTGACAAATATATATATATATATATTTATTTTAAAATATATTAATATAAATTTCCTAAGTTAAACATTATAATTTCTAAAAAATTTGAAAGTCGTTAATAGACAGTCAACGATGAACTCATCGCTATAGTCCCAAGCCTTTGGCAGGGACTAATAACTAGCATACCTCGAAACACAGGAAAGGAAACACCTAAGTGAAGTGGTGTGGTTATTTTGTTTAAAGACCACAAGATATTGTTTTTGGGAGGTTTTAAAGCCATGTAACCACACATAGTCAACGAACAAAGTTTTGGACCAATGCTCTAGATCTTCA
>JASDQU010306794.1:33887-46324 GCA_032191745.1 Picea mariana
GTAAGCTTAGATTGTTCTCTGGTAAGACGCTCACAGAAAATCTCAAAGGAAGGCATTTTAAACTCACTTCCTAGTGCATCCATAGTAGAATAAAATGCAGAAGAAAATACCTGATAAGGACCTTTTAGCTTGGATAAAATCAAGAAGATGCACTCTTTATCTAATTTAGTTTTTCCGCACCCTTTTAGCTGAGCCACTAATGCCCTGAATTTGGTGAGATAGTCTTCAACGGATGCATGCTCATCCGGTACCAGTGATGACAACTCTTCTTCCAATTGTAGGGCTCGAAATTCATTGATTTTTCCAAATAAGGAATCCAACTTGTCCCAACTTGCTTTCGGAGTTTTACAATCAACTATGTGGAACAACAAGCTATCCGACACATGTAAACCGATGAGGCCCATGGCTTCATCAAGTTTATTTTGATAGGCGAACCTCTTGATTTCCTTAGTGAACACAGGTTGAGCCCCGACCAACATCTACCAGAGCCCTTTTGATTGCAACCACTGTTGCATCTTAAGTTTCCATGTATGATAATTACGGGGAGTTAAGAGCTCAATAATCCTTAACTCCGCCATTTACAATAAAGAGTACAATAAAACACCAGATCTAGGTGTGGTATCTCAAAAGAGAATACAAAAAGAACACAAATTTGTGTCTGTGTAACTTCTAAATTATGTTGCAAATATAAAGAATGGAAGCTCGGGCTCAAAACAAAGAGCTCTAAAACAAAATTTACAACAGTTTTTTTATGGATCACGACCCACAGTCTTTCCAGCTTCTGGATTCAATCTAAGCACAGATCCACGATTTGATTTGAACTCACGGTTGTGCTCTGAAAGAATGGAACCCCACACCTTCCTCAATTTATTTCAGCGGACATTAATGAAGGAAGATTTCAACATCAAAGAATGCTTAGATCTGTTCTTTGGTCAAACTTTACCAACATCTTTATTCACCACTCGACCTCCATGTTGCCTCACTGGTCACCAAGTACAAGCATTATGTGGAAGAAAATGGGATTAAGACTAAATATATGTATATTTGTCACTCCAACTTGTAGAGGAGACTTAAACAAGCCCAATCAAATCAATACCCACCAAAATACTCATGCTACGATGAAGAGTAGCGATTGGAAGACCCCGTAACTACAATTCGAAGAGAAAATCTCCAATAGAAGTCGATTTGATCAGTTTCCTTCCATTAAACAAAACTTCGAGTAATGAAAATTTAAAATAAAACAACATATTAACTATTGCGGTCCAGGCCTGACACGGTACGCTAAGCTTTCATGCTGTGAGTATTAGTACATAGCAGACGAATATTAAGAAAAAGCTTTTAGAAAAGAATCATACCACGCCTTCTGGACTCAAGGCCAAATTATTACCAGTAGCAGCACTTGAAAAATGGCATCACAGGAGAGCTCGAAAATCCAAGAGGAAGGGAGTGGACGGCAAGTGTCGGAGGGGTCCATCCACTGCTTGAACAACTGTGGCTTCTTCGGGAGTGCGGCCACCATGAACTTTTGCTCCAAGTGCTACAGAGAGATCAACGCCAAACATCCTCCGACAACACGGTGATCAGCGCAAAACAAATGGCGCCTCCCTCATATCGCTTTAATCAATATTGGGCAAGTATGATCTTGATCTCAGAAAACTTGCAAATCTCTCAAAAGAAAGGAGAAGGGGTTTGCAGAGCAGCTCTGATACCATGTATATATTGAGAAAAATACAATATCACAGGCACAACAAGATAACTGCAAAGACCAATAACCTTCTACAAGGAGAGAATGATCGATTAGATATGCTTGCTCATTACATTGAAGAGCTCCTTTATTTATAATAGGCTGAGAGGAGACAACATTGATGAAGGTAGATGGATAACTCTCTCATGAAGTAATGAGATAAGTAGATGGATGGGATAAGCCAAAGAAGCACATGGTGATTATCCATAAACAACCAAAAAGGATGACATGACCTACCTATCTAAGTAAACTTATACATCAACATCATTTTGGGCAGTAAGATGAGGATTATTATAGGCATGGTATATAGTGTTGAGTTAGATTTGACTTTCTATTAGTTCATGGTTGACCATAAAATATACACCCCTTTATCTAAAGTTTTAAAAAATAATGATTAATTTTAAATTTTAAATTTCATTTATCTGATATCTTATTGGCCAAAAACTTTGAAGTTTTATTGCTGCCTTTACTTCCCCAATGTTATTGTAATAAATATTTCTACCATCTAGTCATTTCATGCCTACTCCTTCTCTCCCTATCTTCTTAAACAATACTTTCATTATTATATTATACAGGTATATGCTACCTAGTACCTAGTAGCCTTGTTAATGATTTGTTTTCAAAATCATTGTAAAAAACATGTAAAATATGTATTCAAATCACTTGGGATAGTATGAAGCACTCTAATTTTACTATATACGAAGAAGTGGAAATTTTTTTACTTCATAAATACTGGAAAGTTTTTTACTTCATAAATATTAAGTGGAAAGTTTTACTTAAAAGAAGTTTATTTAGTTAGTAGTTTAGTTTATTGGGATACTATGAAGCATTCAAAGATCTATTATAAGGGTACTAAGAAGTTGGGGATTTTAATAAAGAGATATTTACAAGTTTGAGACATCACTCACAATTATGTAATATGAATATTTATATATTTCTTGATTAATCAAAACACTCCATCTACTGTTAGTAGATGACATTCTTATCATGTCATCTGTCTCAATTGCAGAATGGAAGGAGATCAGCAGGATTTTAAAGCTCTTTTGTAACGCTTATGGTTTGCGGATTAACCTTCAAAAAACCACCTTTCTTCAGTATGGTGTTAACCATACTGTTTTGGAATCTCTGAAATCCATCTATCCTTTCAACATCCGAGACCTATCTGAGGGATTTAGATACCTCAGGTTTTTATTAAAGGTTGATAGATACAAATCGAATGATTGGCTCTGGCTTGTTAAAAAATACGAAAAGAGGATTAGTCATTGGTGCTCTAGGTGGTTGTATTTAGGGGGGCACCTAGTCTTGATCAAAGCGGTTTTTGAGAGTCAACCAGTCTATTGGTTGTCACTAGTAAGTTTGTCTTCTACGATCCAAAATAAAATTCGACAAATTATCTTTAGCTTTTTATGGTCGGGTTGTTGGAATAAGAAGAGCATTCACCTTTGCAATTGGCAGCTAAGTTCTAGGCCAAAGCATCTTGGGGGATGGGGACTACGAAACTTGATCGGTTTCAGCAGAGCTTTGGCAGCTAACAGTCTATAAAGGGTTCTTATGAAGGATAGCTTATGGCATCGAGTGATAAAGGAAAAATACTTTCCTTTTGTTTTAGTTCATCATTGGCTTCGCACCATGGATATTTATAAAGAAAGAGGTTCTCAGACATGGACTTACCTTCTTAAATCATTACATCTTCTTTTGCATTGGATTGTGTGGAGCCCTAGGAACATAAAATCCATTGTGATTGGAAAACACCGCATCTTGGGAATGGGGGACACGACTTTACTTTCGGATGAGCTGGTTGTTGCTATCAACTGGAAAGGTTTGTATTTCTTATTTCAAGCTCAGACGGGATCACAAGCGGGGAGGATCACTCAGAATTGGATTTCTAGTGCAGATTGGAACTGACAGGGCAATTATAAGATAAATGGAGTCTCTTACGATGCACGTTCATCAACAATGGAGTTTACATGCAAGCAAAACCGGATACCCTTAAATGGACATGGGGTAACTCGACGGGTCTGATTTCTGTCAAGAACGTCTATATGGCAACCGAGAATTTGAAATGGAATTTTAATTTAGGCGGATGGAGAAAGGCGATGTGGGAATGGAACGTTCCTCTGAAGATAAAGTTGTTTACTTGGCTATTAGTGGAGAAGAAAATTCTATCTTGGGAGATCCTTCAGCAAAGAGGTTTTAGTGGACCAGGTTTGTGTCTCTTATGCAAGTTGAATGCATAAACTACTCAGCACCTGTTCTTGGACTGCGCCTTCATGGTGGAAGTATGGAGGAAGATCAAATCCGCCATAAATTATTCTGGCAACTGGGGTGGAACTAATCTAAATGATTGTTTCAAGCAATGGAAAAAAATAAATTTTAATTTGTAGTCTTTACCAGCTTTGATCTGTTGAAATCTGGAGGGAACGGACCAGGTTATTTTTGAAGACAAAGAACCCGTGGTACTGAAGGTGATCCATCTATCTCTTTTGTCCCTAAGGGAACACCCTCATGCGTCGAAAGTTCCTATCTGGAGATTAGGACTCACTCAGGCTGGTATGGGTGGTGTAGCTGGATGGTTCGATGGAGCGACTGCCTCTTCAGGATTAAACAACGGAGCGGGAGGGGTCATCAGAATAAGTGAGCAATGCAGATATAAATGGTTTCTAAATTGCGGTCTGGGCACCAATACCAAAGCGAAACTTTTTGGTGCATGGGCGTTTCTCACTCTGGCCACTCCGTTGTCCTTATAGATGATTCATATTATGGGTGATTCAAAGATCATTATAGATTGGCTGCGAGGAAAAGGTCGACTTCGGGTCATCTCTCTGGATTGTTGGAAGGACACAATCATTTCTTTAATTATCTCCTTCCAAAAGATTTCCTTTGATCATGTTTACAGAGAGGAAAATCAAGTTGTGGACAACCTTTCAAAGCAGGCGCTCATTAGAGACCCAGGGAAGCTCACCTATTTTCAGTGTATCGAGGAGCATGAGGGGCCCCACATGTACCTTGACCTTTACTAGTTTTCCTGGTGTATTTGTTTGCTTCCTGGTTTATTTTTTGTGGGATGATACTGCATGCGGTTATGGCTCTTTGTTTTTTCCTAATAGGAGGGAAAGCTCGATTGCAGAGATTTTCCTGGAAGATGACTGTTTAGTTTTTTTTTCTTTGGCGAAGAAAACTAGTCATTTGGAGATGGGGTCTTTGTGTTTTTGGAGTGGAAAGACGTTGCTAAATGGTCTTTATTTCACCAGTCTTGTATGGATTTTTTGTATCGAATAGTTTATATTCTCTATATAAATATAAAGTGAATTTTTTTGAGGAAAAAAAAAGATTGAGAAATAAGTAACAATGGTTGGGGGAAGACTTGATCTTTCAAAGCTTTAGTATGCAACATTACAAGATATATAATGCTAAACAACAATATATTTATAGAGTTTTAGATACTTCAAATTTTAAATCAATTTTAAAAATAGTATTAACAATAAGATATTATTAAGAGATACTACTAGAATTTATTGGATAATCCCTTTAACATGAGATATTTGATAATTTTTATGATCGAATCTTACTTTATTTTAAGCAGATTTAACTTGAGAGTCCTTTCATTATGTCGCAGTGTTTACTTATGGAGAAAAATACTTTTACAAAAGTATATGTTGGCACAGGGGCAGACCTAGGGTTCAGCTCTAATGCTGCACCAACAAGCCCTAACTACTGGCCCTTTCGGCAACACCTACGAAGCAGATGCAGTCTCACCCGAAATAGCTATAGGGGGTTGCAGGACACTGATGTCTACAACCAGAGGAATGTAAAGTGGATCTAATACAACAACAACAACACAACATATATATATCAGTTACCAACTTAGACCTACTTCGCACATTTATCTGTCAGATCTAACACAATAATGCAACAACCATATATCAAAGGACTAAAGAACACAACATCAATCACACACAACAACAAGATGTACGTGGTTCACCCTCTCCCTAGGGCTACATCCATAGAACTGTGCTTTATAATATATTAAGTGAAAGCATACAGTCCTATTTGCACTCTTAGCTAGCAGATCTTCTCTCTTTCTCCCTTCCCTGCGCACCTAGCTACATGGTTGATCTTCGCACCCAGCTGAAGATCTTACAATACAGAATGCTCTCTCAGCACAATACTTCCCTCTAAGTAATAACAACAATCATTCATCCAACCCATATTAGGCCCTCTTGACTTTTATTTATACATCACAATAGCTCACCGACCGTCTTAGGCCGAAACCTAAGTGCCAAAACCTTAGATACAAAAACCCTAGGTCAACTTCACCCGTGTTTTTAGGGCTTCGCCAGCTTGTCTTTCATTCTTTCTCTCGTGGTGCTCTCGAAGCATCTACCGGTGGCTTTTTTCACTTGCTGAGTTGTTCACGATCCGTCTTCCTTGATGATCTGTCATCCTCAATCTCCTCGTCCAACGACTTGCTTTCTCTTACTTCGCTCCATCTTTTTTTCTCTTATACTCACTTCAACCCAGTATCAATCACTGGTCTTCCGCGCAGTTCGCATTTCGTCTTTTTTGCCTTAATCTTCGCTTTCTTCCAGAACCAAGGTCCTTCCACTGCGTGTATGTCCAACCTTTGTGTCGCTATCACTGTCTGAATTCTTGAACATTAGCTTTTCAATCTGACCCACTACTGTATCTTCAAGATGTTCTTCTCATGCAATAGCATATGGATCTTCAACTTCAGAAATTGTAAAAAATTTCCTCTAGGTCCCTTAAAGAAATATCTTTCTGCTTGGCTATATAACTCTACTCCGTCAATAGCAAACTCGGTGATATACCCTCTGATGGTACTATCAAACCAGTGATCTACTGCTCTTGACACGACGTTATCAACTCTCTTTAACTTCTTGATTAGCACTGACGTCCAAACCACAGGTGGCCTAGATCTGATCTCAAACTGGGTATCTGCTAACCTGACTAACCACTCGTATATCTCCTTATGAATCCCTCCAAAGAAAATCTCGTGTATATCAATGAAGATATACCTTCCCAACCAGTCCTCGGTGCTAAGATTAGGGTTCTTGTTATGGGCTTCTGCGAAGTCCTTTTCTTGTTCTTCTATCCACTTCTGAATCTCTATCTTCGATGGAAACCACCTTGACATTCCCTCAAGAGGATTCTTGTCCTGGCAATGGAACCATTTGTTGGCATAGGGGCATACCCAGGGTTCAGCTCTAATGGTGCACCAACAAGCCCTAACTACTGGCCCTTTCGACAACACCTGCGAAGCAAATGTAGTCTCACCTGAAGTAGCTATAGGGGGTTGCAAGACACAGATGTCTACAACCAGAGGAAACGTAAAGTGGATCCAATACAACAACAACACAACATCTAGATATCAGTTACCAGCTTAGACCTACTTCGCACATTTATCTGTCAGATCTAACACAATAATGTAACAACCATATATCAAAGAGCTAAAGAACACAACATCAATCACACACAACAACAAGATGTACGTGGTTCACCCTCTCCCTAGGGCTACATCCACAGAACTATGCTTTATAATATATTAAGTGAAAGCATACAGTCTTGTCTGCGCTCTTAGCTAGCAGATCTTATCTCTTTCTCTCTTCTCTCTTTCTCCCTTCCCTGCGCACCCAACTACATGGTTGATCTTTGCACCCAGCTGAAGATCTTACAATACAGAATGTTCTCTCAGCACAATACTTCCCTTTCAGTAATAACAACAATCACTCATCCAACCCATATTAGGTCCTCTTGACCTTTATTTATACATTACAATAACTCACTGATCGCCTTAGGCTGAAACCTAAGTGCCAAAACCCTAGATACAAAACCCCTAGGTGTCTAAAACCCTAGGTCAACTTGACCCACCTTTTCATAGTTTCGTCAGCCTGTCTTTCCTTCTTTCTCTCATGGTGCTCTCGAAGCATCTACCGGTGGCTTTTTCCGTTTGCTGAGTTGTCCACGATCCGTCTTCCTTGTTGATCTTCCATCCTCAATATCCTCATCCAAAGACTTGCTTTCTCTTACTTCGCTCTGTATTTTCTGTTCTTCTACTCACTTCGATCCAATATCAGTCACTGGTCTTCTGCGCAGTTCACATTTCGTCTTTTCTACCTTAATCTTCGCTTTCTTCCAGAACCAAGGGCCAACAGTATCCATTAGCTAAATGTCATCATTAAATCAAATACAATTTGTTTATTCACACAAGCATCCAATATTTGAATTTTTAAATTCCAATTATGTATCTCCACAGTTGCTAAGAAATGGTTGTGTTTTTTTACTGTCTCGGATAGCAAGACATGAAACACTAGCAAGGAATGAGAGCACTTCCCATTATCTCAAATAATATTTTGTTGAATTGCATGTTCAAAAGTAGTCTAGGGAGTGTTGGTGACACTCTGAAAAACCAACATTTCTCTACCTCACATAGATTTTCACATTTGATTAGGAAAAAATGTATCAAGATGGTTGGTGAGCATTTTAGAAGAGGATTTATAGGATCAACCAATCATGATTGTGCTTATACATCATGAGTTTGAAAGCATGTTAGCAACGACACAATTATCTCTACCCCATTTACCATGGTTGATGTTCATAACAAGGAATCCAAACTTATTGAGGTAGACATCGAAGGGAGGTCCTTCTACATCATAGGAATCACGAGGAAACCCACACTTAATGGCGAGGAAAATGTGTGTCTTTTTTGCCAAGGTTTTTTTTTTTTTCGGAAATGTCTTCAAACCCTTCAAATGTGTGTGAGGTCATCTAAGCTAGGGGGTTCTTTGATTTATTTTTTTCCATGAACCATTTGGGTGGAGGCCATTTCGTGAGTAAGGGCATTAGCCAAATATTTAACCCATTTGATAGTGAAAACAAACATGTTAATCCAAAATTACCAATTTAATTTTTGGTCACATACAATTAATTGTAAATCTTCAACCTTTCTTTTAAGCGTGGGTGCATGAAGTTGATGGACAAAAAAGTGGAAATGTGGTGAGCACAAATGCGCTTAGATAGGAATGTGTGTGCATTCTTAAGAATGTGCACTTGTTTCTGATGTGAGAATTTTGAAAGACCCCAAACTGTCAAGAATGCACACATGTTCCTATGTGACAGGCTCGACAAACTTTGAACCACCACCTTGGATGTCACATCGGCTCCTCGAAAGGAACGTGCACGTGTTATTGAGAATACACACACTCTAGGACCATGTGCATGTTTCTGTTGGGCTTGATTAAAAGGGCCCATGACCCTTTTTTTGTCCATTCTACTGGTCATACGGTGCATTTGAGTGGTCATTGAGCGAATTGAATCCCCAAGATTTGTTGACAAAGTGTCCACATGATCCTGACGTCGTATTTGAGGTATTCTAGGTATTTATTCACATGCAATTTCACGTTTCTTAAATTTCTCAAACTATTTAATTTCATGTTTTTTGTAATTTTGCAAGTTAATTTAAAAAATGAACCTAATTTATTTAAATTTGATTATTAAATTCCAACACAATAATTAACATGGAACTTCGAGAAAACCAAAACTCGACACAACCATAGGAAGGCACACCAAACTCCAACCCAGAACCGACAAATGTATTAGAGAGCCCACCCGATTGTCATTAGCTACTTTCTTGAACAACAATGCAGCGTCCACTCCAAGTACCCAAGGAAAACTAACTAATATTTCTTATTACAGGACTAAGATGTTTGAATATTACAAAATTGTCATATACAAAAATTGAGAGACTTGAACATTATAAAACAAGAATTGATATCATTGTTCATTGATCCTAGAACTGAACTACAACCATTAGTTAGGAAGAGACAAATTTGTATAGATTGGTGCATCCAATCCATACAAATCTTCAACCGAGTTACACGCTAACCTGTGTAATGTTGTGTAACTCGGTTGAAGCACTACACAATGTAAACTTATCATTTGTAGAAGATATAAGCATGGATGACAGGTCCGAAGGGTTATTTCAGAGCTCACGGTAAAATTTATGAACGAAAAATAAACTTAGTACTTCTACATAGTGTCCAAAACAAACCGTAAGTTTTTTTAAAAATCCACCAAACTCCAGCATTTGAACGCTTACCAACAAATGCTCAACTATCAATCCTATGAGCCCTGGGAACATTTCTAGCTCAATTAATTCAGCATTAAAGCATACACAACCAATTTTAAAATTCTAAACAAAATACCTGAAAACTTTAAATCTTGATTTGAAATAGAAAATAATCGCAGGAGACCCCGTGAAGGTCCTGAGAACTTCAATTTCAGTGCCAGGGAAGAAAACCCCTATAGAAAAGTTGAGCGCGGGTTTTCCTAAGAACTGGTCGATTTTTCCGCCAAATTCAAAAATTAAGAACCCAGGACTCGGCCCGTAGGAAGCCGAGAACTATTATGGCCATATTTCGGTAAAATATGGAGCTCCGGAGAAGAAACAATGGCGATTATCGAGAGTTTGAAGGCGCGAGTAGGGTGCGCGAGGGCAAAATCTTGTCACTCATGCAGCCTCGATGCCACCATTGAGCTCACGCTCTCCGGTTGCGTATTATACAGGAACCCGGTTGGAGCATGGATTTTCTCTGGTTCTACTGGTGCGATGAATACTCTGTCGTCTGAAACTTCTTTGTTTGCTTGAGGGACAAGCAATCCCTGACAATAAACTTCATTGGCCAGCAATTTAACTGTTCGCCAATCTATTTTCTGACAATGAATTTCATTAGCCAGCTATTTGACTGTTCGCCCATCTATTTTTGTATGGACATACCTTCTCTCTTTGAATTACAAAATTAGTTGAAGGTATATATAACTTCCCTTTTTCAATAGAATCAATTTTCAATAGAATCAATGGTTGCAACAATTAGAAGTTTATTTCAATGTTCATTGTTGGAATATATAATTTCTACTTATCTAATATACTTGCTAATGTATTGAGAGGTAGAGTTAATCTCTACCTGAGTTGTGTGATCCTATTATTAAGAGGTTGTTAGAGAGTTGGATTTGTGAGATCTTTGTTTGGTATGTGGTTGAGATATTCTTTCAACCTCCCCAGTTATCTTTAGAATAAGTTAGATCTGATAACAACCTGTACACTCTATATAATAGAGTCCATTGTATTGATATTAAAGTAATAGAATATTTGTTTATATCACTCTACTCTCCCATTTTATCATGGTATCAGAGTGACTGTGAGGGCGCGTACATAAGACTGTATCTGGAGGGCGGACACCAAGTGGAGTGTTGTCAGTATTCGCTGTTGATTGTTGCGATCTGCATTATGGTGAGACCGCTATCTGGAGTGACAAGGTGCTTTAGCTGCACCGTTTTTTGTCACTACAATTTTACTAGTGTTGCTATTTGCGTTGTGAATAGCGTTGTTTGTTGCTTGGTATCGCTTTGCGTGTGGAGCTGCGTGTTCTTATTAACAGAGGAGCTGTTGCTACAATCCCTCTTCAGCTGGAGCTATTTGCTGCTATCTGGAGCTGGAGCTGTTCGCTGCTGCTAACGGGAGAGGCTGCTATCTGATGTCGATTGATTGCGTGGAGTGTTAGTTAGGTGCATACAGGTGTTGAGTGTTTCTCAGCTCATTGCATATAGTGTGTTGTCACTGTGTTCGCTGGATCTGTTCGTGCGATCTGAGGGTGCGAGCTGTGGAGCTGCTCGCTGTTCACTGCTTGTTGCTGGAGTGTTGGCGCTGTGGTTGCTGTGTTGATTGTTGCAGCATCATTCTCACCTTATAAGGTGTATAGAGCAAAAACTCTTACCAAAAAGAAGAGACTACAAAGGAGGAGCTTGTAGAAGGAGTCCTCAAGTTGAAATCTATTGTGCATCCACTCAACCTTGTGAACTGGAACTGGAGCTAGTATACTCGCCATCCCTCAAACTTTCACTTATGCCATCAAAGTTGTTCCTGTAGAAGAGCGCTTCCGTGTGAAAAGAGCATGGAGTGTGGAGTTTTGGACGTGTATGATAGCCACCATTTATGTAGTGAAGCAGATGCCAGTTATTCTCTATCTGTGTGGGGGAAAGAGCATTGTTGAATTGAAGGAGCCCGTGAGCCCGTGGACAACGCTGGAACTGTGTGGAGTGAGCGATCTCAATTCTTCTGAGATATTTCAAAAGTCATAATTTTCATAAAGCGCTGGAACTGCTACGTGGAGATGTGCAGAGCCATGAATGAATCCAATAGAAAATGAAGTTGTAATGGGTAAGCAAAGGAGAATTAAACAACGCCAGAGAGAGCTGAAACACATGTGGAGGAAGAATCAACAAGAGGAAGAATTGTATTTTGCCGATAAGTATGATGTTTTTCCAGTTGTAGAACCTGTGTTTGACGAGCAGAATGCTGAGCTAGATATGAATGAAGAATTTGATGAATTATATGAAATCGTGATGCCAAATTTACCATTCTTCTCAAATATAGATTATGAATCTTGGGCAACTGAAATAAAAAAATTGCTATGGTTAGTAGATTTACTGCATTATGATCAGGAAGATGGTGTCAATTTCTATGATAAGAGAAGAGGTGAAATAGCATTACAACTTATTATATCAGCAGTGGATGAAAACATATTGTCTAGTATTTTGCTTGAATTTGGTGAAGTAAGTAGCCCAAAAATATTTTGGGATATTCTTGAAATGAAGAAGTGGAGCGAGGATGTTGAAA
>JASDQU010306794.1:63127-92865 GCA_032191745.1 Picea mariana
TCCACTCCGTTTCCAACAAAGGCTGCTCCGAGTTCATCTCTTCTCCCTCTGGCGTGGTGACTAAAAATTGCATTGTCTGCCCATCAAACCCATCGGAGCCAGCTTTTAATTTAAGCACAAACACCACCCTGTACTCGGTACCCGACAAAAGCCTACAGTCCATTGCTCCCCCGACTTCCAACCAGCAAACGTCTAATAACTCCGCAAGCTCGTCGAATCTGAACCCACAATCCATAACAACATATCATTTGTTTAAGGGTTTCCTCCATCTGAACGCAGAAGAGCCCTTCTCTTGTTTATGCAGAGTTAAACAAACAATTTGAAAAACAATAATAACAAGATTAATAACCTAAACAAAGCTAACCTGGAGTCGTCCCGAGAAACCCATCGCCAATAGCGGTGGTCGTTACCCCAAGTAATCCATAATGCTCTTGCGGATAACATGTACCCTATTTTCGCTGTGGATCGCTCCAGCCAAAATATCTGTTGTTGTTCCAGCGGAATATGAATATTTTTAAATGAAACGATAATGGACATAATAAGGGATTTAGGTATACCTTTGTTCCCCCGTCTATGAGAATTGAATCGCAGAGGCGAAAATAGAGTTCTCTCCTCGAAACAAATTGGACAGGGATGACAGCCCTGGGTAGAATCTGGTAGCATTGTTGAGGAAGGAATTTATTCCAGACAGAGTCGGAATAGGCCGCAGATCTGAAGAGTTTAGAAACGGCTGCCAATCTGGAAATATCGCGTGGAGTAGTGAAGGAGAGAATGGCAGATATACAGTTCTCGTCTAGGACAGTCTCAGGCTCATGATCATTTTGTCGTTGTACTGCACTTGAATTCCCCATTGCTCGGCTTCCCGTCCCAAAATTTTGATCTCTGTCAGGCTCAGGCTCATGATCATTCTGTCGTTGTACTGCACTTGAATTCCCCATTGCTCGGCTTGCCGTCCCAAAATTTAAAAGGAAAAATGGTCAGAATACTCAGTCATGCACGATCAAACATTACAGAAAATATAACAAAAATGTTGTCACATACACGAACAATACAATGTGACCCTGGGAACTTTCGAATCAGCTAAGCAATGGCAAGTCCTTTGAAACAAAGGGCTTATTGTAAAAATACAGAAAAGCCAGCCTATGTAATGGCAATGAACTCAGTTGAAGCACAACAAAATGAGACCCTGGGAGCTTTCAAAAACAGCTAAGAAATGGCAAGTCCTTGAAAACAAAGGGCTTCTCGTACAAATACAGAATTGCCAGCCTGCGTAATGGCATGTAACTCGGTTGAAGCACTAAACAATGTAAACTTATAATTTGTAGAAGATATAAGCATGTGCAAGTAGTTGAAAGTGTGGGATTCCTATTGAGAATGGCGTTGAAGGGCAGATTTATCGTTGGAATATATATAGCATATAGAGATTGGCTGAAACAACTGGAATGAGGTGAAGCGGAGCGGAACCAAAAATGGAATCATTAAGAGAAGGTTAATTTTGCCAACGGTCCCAAAACAATAAAATTAAGAGAAGAGGAACATCAAAATGGAATCATTGACTTGTCAATGAAGACCGTAGAGTTAATCAAGGCGTGGATGTTAGAGGACGTAGCTGGAACGATCTTTTTATATATATATATATATATCAGCTTCACCAAAAATGTAATTGTTAATTTTGCCAACGCTCCCAAAACAATAAAATGAAGAGGAGAGTAACATCAAAATGGAATCATTGACTTGTCAATGAAAATCGTAGACTCAATCATTGGCGTGGATGTTAGAGGACGTAGCTGGAACGATCTTTTATATATATATATATATATATATACATATCTAAACATCGTGTGTGTATATATATAACGGATCTAAACATCCTGCATATATATAAAAATCAAGACGTGGAAGGCGTGCATGTTAGCGAAAGTGGCTGGAACACGATCTTTATTCTTTCTCAAGATCGTGCATATATATATATATATATCAAGACGTGGATGTTAGCTGAAGTCGCTGGTGTTGGGCAGTGGAAGCAAAATATGAACAAGCTATATTAAACACACATCAAACCAAATGAAGAATAACAAACACATTCTTGACAYAATGATTTATGTGGAAACYGAAATYTGGAAAAAATTACGTCCAATGATTATCCTCTTCTTCTTCTATTCAAGGGARAATTACAATAGCCAACCCAGGCATACAACCATCTTCTCCTCAAATTGTCCTCACATTGTCTTTACCTCTATGAGTATGCCCGTATATATAACATCTATCACTTAGTTACACAAACTGATCATGAATAGATCACATATTTACATGAACATTTCATAAATAGATTGCATACATGGGCATGTGCATTTGCATGTGACCCCATGGGAAAATYCGTTGGCATGTTTCCAACAATCTCCACAACAATTTGATTAATTCATCACCTTTTCTGCAAGTTAAGAGAAKCCAAACACCACCACAACTCTGCAACTTCTCTGACAATACTGTTACACGAACATGTCTGCACGATTCACTTCAGCATGGACCATTCTGTCTCCATCAATAATCTGTCTAATAGACCGATGCACTTGTCCAAATCTCATGAATCGTACATACGTGAGTTGTCTGTGTAGTAGGTTGTGTATCTGTGGTAAAGACTTGGGAAAAAGGCTATGCATATAAATTGCAGCATGGTATGATGGTATAACTATGTTTTGCAGGGTCTGACATGGTTTGTTGTAGTGTTTGATATTGTTTGTTGCAGGCTTTTGGCATATATGATTGATGTATGTATGGTGGTGACATATGGTTGAGTGTTGAAAGATTATCTTAGATGCATGGTACTAACCCTAGAGTGTGGATTGAGACACTTTTCTGTTGAAGAACAATGTTGGTTGTGACAGTGAAGTTATGGAACTTTGGTTATGAGATATATCATGATGGTGCTAGTTAGAGATGTCATTGATCTATTGAGGCACACTTATAGTACATATTGGATGCTTAGTATTTGTTGTAGTGAATGGAGGTTGAGGCTGATTTGTTGGGGTACATTGCAGGTACATATTTGAGTTTCATTGATATATTTTATGATGTATTATTGGAAGCGTATTTGTTGGATATCTTGGTGCATACATTTGTCATATGGATGGGATACATAGTGGGACATGTAGTTGATGTAGTTTATGATTTGATCATATTGTACATCATTGATGAGGCATAGCTTGATCTATAGTTGATGATGATTGGTACATGCACATACTAGTAGTATGATTGGCACATGGTCTATGGTTGAAATTGAATTCATATATGAGGACACATCTTGATTGTAGTTCATCTTGTTGTAGTATTGGTGCATGGTTAATGCACTTGCTTGGGATAGATTATGATACATGCTTAGTGAAACGATTGATGCACTCATAGATGGCATATGTTTTTGGGTGGTAGTACTTGGCTAAAGTACACCACTGATATTACTTTTTTAGCATATACTTTGGTACATGATGATATGGTTGAGACACTTGATTGATTGAGATACATGGTTGTGGCACTTGGTTCATGGTGGAGGCATATCATGTTTGTGGCACATGGTTGGCATGTTGGTAGAGTCATATGGTTGATACACTCCATTGATAATATCTTATGGCATATTATGTGGCATTGATGTACATGGTTGATGTACATGGGTGTTGTGCATGGTTGGCACACAATATGGCACATGATATACTTGGTTGATATTTTGTTCATGATTCTCTATTTCATTGTTGACATATATTTTTTCTTCATGATGAATTCTATGGCACACGTTTGATGCATGGACAGGTCCAAAGATCGTCATAGAAAGAGTGGTTGATCTATGTTCCGGTTGAGCAGTAGCATTTGCAGCAGAAGCATATTGCAGTGATAGCTATTGTTCATATTGCGGAGAAGATAGGGGGAGACATACCCATAGGGGGAGTCATTATTCTTCTCATGATTCCAGGAAGAGATATTTATCATATGTAAAGATAAATACTTTAAAAGAGACCTATACTTGGAGAAATAGCATAGAGGAATAGTTCCAGGGGGAGCGATCGTCACAGGGGGAGAATGAGCTATATATATTCATCATAACTTCATAGTCATATCCCTTGTTCAGAAGGGACGAGATTTTTCATAGGAATATCAAAGGCATTCGGACAAGGGGAGAAACCCCAAGGAAAGTTTAGAAAGGGAGACCAACCCCAAGGGGAGAATGAACCTTTTCCATTGATGTCAAAGAGGGAGATATAGTCACATTGAATTGATTGAGATGACTATTGATGTAGATCAATTCCTTGTCTACATGTTGCCATCAATGATTGGTGTTGACATTAATGTTGGTATTTTCATCAATGCCAAAGGGGGATATTGTTGGATCATGTTGTGATTGATGTCAAAGGATTGATTGATTGATTGATTGATGTCAAAGGAACAATGTATTTTCATAGCATACTGATGTAATATGTATTGTGCTTGATGTGGTCATAATTCATATGATGTCATGCATAGATGAAGATGGATCAATGAGTTGTCATTGATATATGATGCATAGATGAAGATGGATCAATGAGTTGTCATTAATATATGATTCATAGATGAAGATTGATCGATGTGGTTTCATTGATATATAATGCATATTTGTATTGATGTAAAGATGACTCATTATTGTCTTGATAAGGAGTACAAATGGATGAACTCCAAAGTGGTCCCTTTATGGTGAAAGCCCTCACGAGAAGACGCTTTGTGATTGAGTTATCCGAGAAGTATGGTTAGATAACACATACTTAATTGTGGAATAATGAGATGAAGATTAGTGAATTTGTTAGTGAAACTATCTTAGATGGATAGTGTTTTTCATGTCATTTATGGTGATATGTGGAATGTCACATAACTCCTCACGGTTTGAGAGTTATGGCCTTATGAAGTTGAAGCACCCTCATATGTTAGCTTGAAGCCCCAAAAGGTCAAAGAAGTCAAAGTGTTTGCAAAGAAGGAGAATTAATTAAATAATAAATTGAAGTGACAAAGTCAAAGCGGATTCTTTAAATAATAAAGTGAAGTGACAAAATCAAAGAGGATTATTTAAATAATACTGTGAAGTGACAACATCAAGGAGGATTGTTTAAATAATAAAGTAAATGGAGAACTTTATAATTATGGAAGTGGTTATAAGAAGGTTAACCCTAAAATGAGGAAAATGGGTTAAGTGGTCAAGTGGCTATTGAATACATGTACAAGTGGAAAATTGGGCAAAGTTGGACATAGGTGACTATGTGGACAAAGTGGCTATGTGGACAAAGTGACCTATAAGATGCTTCTAAGAAAGCTACTTGGAGAGTATAAATAAGAGGCAAGGGTCTCTTGTGATAGATATCTCTTGAGAATATATTGGATATTTATTCTGAGAGAGAGAGTGGCTGGAGGATCTCATGGACGCATCAAAGTTTTAGTAAGTCTGAGATATTGACGACGAAAGTTTTGAAACTTCAAAAACCCTAGTTTTTGAAGGAGTACACGAGCAACAGTGGGTCAGAGAGCGTACATACTCGGGCTACAGTGAGCCAGAGCTCGAACATACATGGACTGAAGGAAGGAAGAGCGCATATAGTTGGATGAAGTCATGAAGACTTGAGTGTGAGCTGAGGCTGGGTTCTTGAAGTCTGAAGTAAGTTCTAGATCTGCATTCTATGGGCTCAAATCTGCCATAGAAACTCTGGTATGGTTACATAGTTGTCTTGATGGATACTCTTGCTTATTGTATGGTGAATTCTTAAGGCATTCTTGGTATGTTTGTGGTGATATGGTTATGTTGATTGATTGATAGAGTAAGAATTACTCTTATGTTTCAATACTGATATGGTTTCCATAGTACACTGGTTACTTGTGTTTGAGTAGAATTCATATTGTATGGTTGAGGAGCATGAGTAAGATGTTGGAGAGTATGGATGTGTTGTGATTGGTTATGGTTCATATTGGACAATGACAGACATAAATGAATGTAACTGAAGGCTACAGAGGATCTGAGGTTTTCATGGAGAGAAAACCCTAGTTGTTTATAATCCATACGCAAGCTGTAGTACAGAGAGGTTGCGTACATATGCAAGTTGTACTGCTGGTAGGGCGCGTACATCTGCGTGTTGCACTACTGACAGGTCCCATACCTGTTGACAGATTGGTATCTGTTGAGGATTGATTCCTCTTTTCAGTTGGTGTTGAGTTGTGTAAGTTGAGTCTTGCATTGTAGAGTTGGTGCTCTTGTGGAATTGTAACTCTCTTCAGTTGTTGCTGATAACCCAAGGATTGTAGTTCGTAATAAAAAGAAAAATGTACATACATCTTGTGTTCTTTGTGTTCCTTGTGATGATGATGTATTGATGATATATGTTGTTGATATACTGATATATGTTGTTGATGTATGTTCACATTTAACTGGTTATAAATGACAACAATAAGTAATGAGCAAATGGTGATTGCTAACTAAGGAGTTTTGTTAAGAGAAAATTTGAAAAAGATCTTTACACTGATTCAACCCCCCCCTCTTAGTGTGCTCGATGTGTCCAACAGAACTATCTATCACAATGCAGCGTCACGATACGTTCGTCACATCTGAACATGAGGATATGTTTGTCACATTGGGACGACAAGGTTGTGTTTGTCACATTGTGACATTACTATGGTTGATAGATTGCAACGTTATTATGTTTAACACATTGCGATGACCAAGCGATAAGAAACACATTGCTACGTTTGGAAATGTATGTCATAATGTGAGATTGAGATATGTGCATCACATTGAAACGTATTAATGTATAATGTATAATGTAATGTATGAATTAATTAACACATTTATACAATATTAATTAATACAATGCTAGAGTATTAATACACTAATAAAGTAATATGTTAATAATACATTATTAGAGTAAATATAGAAAAAAATACATTTTATACATTAATTAAAACATTACTAAATTATTTATACACTAAAAAATTATTGAATTATTAATATAGTGATAAAGTAATGCATTGATAAAGTAGTAATACATTGGTAATACATTATTAAAGTATTAATACAATAATAATACATTATTTCATTAATAAAATGTAAAAATTAAAGTATTAATACTTTAATGTATAATGTAAGATGTTAAATTATTAATACAATAATACATTACTTGACAATGACCATGGTTCACTATGATTGACCATGACCACGGTTACTTACGGTTGACCATGAGCATGGTTAACTTTGGTAGAGATTGGTTGACATTGGGAAGGAAAGGTTGACTACGATTGATCGTGGTTGTCTGTCACCATGGTTGATTATGGTTGGCTATGACCATGGTTGACTATGGTTGACTAATGTTTATTATGGTTTACCATGTCCACAACTTACCTTTGTTGACCATGTGGATCTAATTATGGTGGGCCATGTTGATTATGTTTAACCATAGTTACTATGGCACTAGTGCATTGCAATGTCGATCATGTTTTGTTTGTTTCATTGCATCATTAGATTTTATTCATCACATGGTGACATCAACTTTTGTTCATCACATGAGATCGTAAGGTTATGGTCATCAAATTATGATGAAGGATTTTTTATTGTCACATTATGGTGTTGGAATAGGTTTCTCACAATCCGATTGTGGGATATGTTTATCACATTGTGATGTTGGGAAATGTTCATCTCATTGCAATGTTGGTCTACTTGTGTCACATTGCCACATTCGATTGTGTACATGACATTGGGACAATGGGTTGTGTTCATCCCATTGCAATGTTTGGAAATGGCTGTCACAATGCAACGTCATGATACATTTGTCACATTAGAACACAAGGATATGTTTGTCACATTATGATGGCAGGGTTATGTTTGTCACATTGTGATGTCCATTTATGTTCATCACATTGCAACATTACTATGTTTGGTAGATTGCAACGTTATTATGCTCGAAACATTGCGACCTCAGGATATGTGTGTGACATTGCGACCTCAGGATATGTGTGTGACATTGCGACTATAGGGCGATGTGAAACACATTGCTACGTCTCAAAATGTCAGTCACAATGTGACATTAGGATATGTGCATCACATTGGAATGTGAGGAAATGTTTTTCTGAGTCCAATGTTGGTCTATGTCTATCGCATTTCCACATTTGATTGTGTACAACACATTGCAACTATGGGTTGTATTCAACCCATTGTAATGTTTCGAAATGTTTTTCACAATGTGTCGTCAAGATACAAGCATCACATTGGAACACGAGGATATGGTTGTCACATTGCGATGGCAAGGCTATGTTCGTTACATTGCGACATTTGTTTATGTTTGTCACATTGTGACATCGGGGCTATGTTCGTCACATTGTGACATTACTAAGTTTGGTAGCTTGCAATGTTACTATGTTTGACACATTGCAATGTTTGGAAATGTCTGTCACATTGCGACATTGGGATATGTGTGTGACATTGCAACATGAGAAAATGTCCATCACATTATGATGGCAGGGCGATGTGTGATACATTGCAATGTTTATTAATGTGTGTCACATTGCAACATTACTATCCACATTATGATGAAATGGCCATGGTCATCAGATTGTGACGTCAGTTTATGTTTTTGAAATTGTGACGTTAATATGTTCAACAAATTGTAACGTTACTATGTTCGACAAAGTGTGATGTTACTATGTTCGACACATTACAAAATTACTATGTTTGTCACATTATAACGTCCAATTTGTTCAGATTACAATTTCGAGGCATCTTCATCGCATGACAAGGTTTGTTTTTATTTGACGCATGACGAAAAATTAATTTTTGGCATAGTTTTGAAAAAAAACATCTACCTAACTGTTTCCTTTGTGAAAAAGATAACAACTTTGAGATGTGATATATTACATAGAAAAAAACTTAAAATCATACTTGTATTTTGTAAATTAATATTTTAATTATTATTTTAAACAATTTAAGTTAATCCACAAAATAATCGTTTATAAAATGTGTCAAAACAAAAGATAAATAATTATAATTATAATTATCATAATAATGATAATAATAATTAGTTTCCAAAAATAAAGTTATAAACATAAAGACATGGTCTAAATCCTAATTTTATTATACTTCATTCTTAACATTATTAAAGATAAAAAACTTTAAAAAACACAATATCCATTATGAAGTATAAACCTACTATCCACTATGACTAAAAACGCATAATGTTATTTATGTTAATATATAGAAAGATGATGAAGTTTACTCTACTAGTTTACATTAAGAAAATGCAAGAATGCTATTTAGAAAACTCTTTATAATTATTAAATTTTAGAATTTAAAAACTCTTAATAATTGTTAAATTATACTTTATCAACTTTGTTTTAGTGTCTATATATGTGTAGATGCAAGAATGTTATTTGGAAAACTTTTTATAATTATTAAATTTCAGAATTTAAAAACTCTTAATAATTGTTAAATTAGACTTTATCAACTTTGTTTTAGTATTTCTATATATAGATATCTAGATAATTATTGAGGCTTATTTAAACCATTCTTAGGAAGACTAGATTATACACAAAAACAATAGTATATCTAAAGATCTCTATAAATAGGATGGTTTTAGTGTTTCATATAGACATGTTGGTATACATTTGAATTCCAATATTATTGGCATTTCAAGACTTTAGGTGGTCAATGTCTGAGCATTTGGATTTCCTCCAGTTTTCTTCAAGGCAGATTCCATGCATCAAGAGTCGATATTATAATATTCTTTAATTTTAAAATAACTATCACTTTAACACAACTCTCACAATTATTCAACACAACTCTTACAACTATTCCTCAATAAATAACAATACAATATATCTATAACACAAAACATTATTAAATAATTTTTAGTTTTCATTAATATTATTAAATATTTTTAATTTTAATTAACAAAAAATCTAGAGAAAAATTTTCACATAAATTTACATATCATAGAAACCTAAAATATTCACCTAACACCAAATTAATACTAGTATTTATTCATTCCATAGTGTAACAAAGAAATTTTTTTACACATTAATACTAGTCTTTATTCATTCCATAATTTTACACATGGACTTGCATATCATATAACCCTAAAATAATCACCTAACACCAAGTTAATATCAATCTTATTAGTCCCTGTCCTCATTATTAAATACTTTTCAGTTTTAGTTAACAAAAAATCAATCTTATTAGTCCCTGCCCTCATTATTAAATACTTACTTTTCAGTTTTAGTTAACAAAAAATAAGAGAAAAATTTTCACATAAATTTACATATCATAGAAACCTAAAATATTCACCTAACACCAAATTAATACTAGTATTTATTCATTCCATAGTGTAACAAAGAGAAAATTTACACATTAATATTGGTCTTTATTCATTCCATAATTTTACACATGGATTTGCATATCATATAACCCTAAAATAATTACCTATCACCAAGTTAATACCAATCTTATTAGTCCTTGTCCTTCCGGCAAGTAGGGACTATTAGTAATCGAATTTTGCTGATTAGTCTTTGTCCTTCCGGCGAGTAGGGACTATCAGTAATTGAATTTTGCTTTTCCTATTAACTTGGCATAAATACCAATACTTTTTTAATGTTTTAAAGATATATATTGAAATTCATACAAATGGATTTGGATTTCAAAGTAATTTAACCAAAGATTTGAATTGCACCTCTTATTTGACATCTTCCGGAGGCAAAGGGAAAAGATAGCTTAGTCTATGTTAATTTAAAACATGCATTTTCATACTGGTTTTTGTCCAACAAAGTAATGTTAAAGATAACTTTAGCATTACTTCGTAACATTTAATGTTAAGATGGAATGTTTTTGCAATGCATAATCCATAGCAAGTTGATCTACTGATGCCACCTATGCAAACCTGCCACCTACGCCTTCTGTACTTACCTACTAGTCCTTCATGTTTTTTCTCTGGAGTTGAATCTCATGAAACTATGTCTAGAGCTTTGATATAGAGTCTGGTAAGCGTTATTCTGACAGCAACATAGTGATCCAGTTCGTAAGTGTTATTCTGACCCTACCTATGCCTGAATTAGTGATTGAACCAGAAGAAAAGAAATATCTTAATAGATTAAGGAAAGAAGAAATATCTTACTTACAAATAGCGATGTTCTTGTTGCATAAAGCTTCGTAGGTTAGGGGGAGGCTCAGGGCTCTTGTGTCTTGTGCTTTTTGAATGACCAAGTTGTAGAAATAGGTAAACTCCGGTCCACCTGGTACCACAGATTCCAGGTAAACTGGCTTTAGAATTAGCCTTTGTGTAGGGGTAAACGACTTCCACCAAGTGCATTTGCGACCTCGGTTTTGCGACTGCTGATAGGTAAAACGGACCTTCATTTGCTTGAAGCCCTCTGTAACCATTTTTGTTTTTGTTTTCTATCCCATCCTGAGCCTTTGTTAAACTTTCTACTGTAGATGGATCACATCCACTCCCCTGAGTGGAAGAATTACTACCATGAACGATGTCTGGTTGATTGATACGCTTAATGATACTCAACGATGCACCTCTTGCAGCAGGTGTCTCATTATGGATTATGTATCCATCTCCTTTACATCTAGAATTAGGCTCTGAGTTATTATCCTATCTCACATATTTGTTTGAATCCAGATATTTTGACAATGCCAAGCCATCTGAATAACGAGCATTCCGTGAAAGATTTGAATTATATGAATTGGGTAGAGCATGCTTAAAAGCAACAGATACAGACATTTTGGCATTTGAAAACCCATTTTTGTATGCATCTTTACCTAGCAAGAAAGGATTCTTACCTGTAACATTGCTATTTCAAGCATTATTGGAGTTTCCCAACCTCCTTCCATGACTAGTAAGCTCAGGGGAATCTAAGAGTTCTGTCCAGTCATCATTTCCCAAGAGCGGCAATGGCTTAGCAACCTTAGGCAATGACCTCCCCAGTGCCTCTTGGATTGTTGCCTCATGCTGTGAGGTAATAGAAGTTGAGGTGGATTTCTTAAGGCCATGGAGATGTTGGGTCCGTGAATGCTTTTCACCTCGAATATTTTTTATGTGTTGTTTATTGAAAAGTGCAGGGGTCTCCTGTGACTTCTTCTTGAATTGATCTTGCAAAGAAGTTTCACTCGGCTTGCCAAAGCCGATGTTAAGTTCATTGGATTGAGGCTTGTCTTGTTTACCAAGTGATTCTGCAGCTTGCTGGTCAATCTGTAGAATTACATAATTTATTGAAAATGAAATTGAAATCTTATTATTAATTTCCACTGAATTCAGCCAAACTAATGCAGTAAGGGTTAGGAGGATAGCGAATTCCAGGACATCCAAAAGGATTGATTTCAAATCTCATTGGGTAATGTTACTAGGAAAGCTCGGGTGCTCAATCTGTAGAATTCCATAATTTACTTAAGATAGGATAGGTAATGCAGTGAGGGTTTTGTTAAATATAATGTAACCTCAAAAGGCTGATTGTACACTGCCAGCTGTCCTGGCCAGCTGTACTTTCTATTCTTGTTTTGCTTGAGCCTATTTAGCTCAGCTATTTCCCTTTGCATAGTACTTACTTCAAAACTTCTTCATGTATTCGTTTTGTACTCTTCTTCTTATATTCTAATATATTGTTTTCTGTTCTATTCTTTCTCTCTGCATTTCTTGCTTCACAATTTATCATGGTATCAAAGCTTCAGCAGTAAGCCTCTTCACACAGGCTGAAGAGCAACACGATCCTCAAATAAGCTCAGAGATTACACGGATCTTGAGAGCACGCGACACAGTCTTTTTCATAAGGATTGGAGAGTTGTATGTTCATACTCTCAAAATATCCTTGCAGGAAGCTCACACGAGGAAGCAGAGTGATATATGCTCAAAATCTTGAGGAAGCGAAGACTGCAGATGGAGAAACAGTAAATATTCTTGCAAAATTTTCAAATTCATAAAAGATTCAAGAAGAAGAGCTGCAGGATGCAGGAACATTTGAAGAACTCGAAGAATTCGCTCAAATTCGTTAAAGATTCTTGCAGAAGGCAGAATCGTTTAAAGATTTACAAGAATTCTCTCAAATCCGTCAAAGATTGCAACAGACAATGCTAAGCTTCAAAGAACTCGTGAAATTCTTTCAAATTTTGAAAGAATCATGAATTTTTCTTCCGTAGGAGAAAACTCCTTCAAACACAACAAAGATCACGTCAGAGGAGCAAAGAATAGTCGGCGCAGCAGTAAGATCCATCCTCTTAAAAGATCTGAGGTGGAAATCTAGTTCATAAGGGACGAGGACAGCATGGAAAAGGCGAAAGAATTTCAGCCGTTAGATCTTGCGCAAAGGACCGACAGCCGTTGGCTCCGCGAGAAAGTGCATGAGGTTTAGTCCTCTAGAGCGTACAGGAGAAATTTCTACTTGTGAAGTCACAAAATCCTGAAATCATCTGGACAGTCCATCAAGAGACACGTGGCGAGATCTCGGCATTTCGCTGACTCGCAAGGTGTAAAGGTCAGAAAACTGTCGTGAGAATTCACGAATTGTGAAATCACTAGTTATTCTGGACCATTGGATCGAGATAGATCGTGAGCCGTCGATCTGATCCGATCGCAAAATCGGGGATCGGGAGTTGGATGAGCGAAGGAGACTGCTCTCCAAAACCCCGATACATGAAATCCCGACATTACGTATCGCGAAATCCCGAGAGGATTGTGAGTCATCCATCTCAGAGGACAAATGGCAACAAATCCAAGTGCCATCATTTCATCATTTTGGAGTTCGGGATATCGGAGGTCTTGTTGACGAAAGGTCACGACACTCCATGGCGAAAGTCCCGAAATCCCGAAAAGATCACAGCTGTCCATTCATTCGGACACATGGCGGAGATTGAGGAAACCGTCGGCATCTCAACTACCGAGGTTTCAAATTGACAAAGGATTTGGAGTCGCAAGTCACGAGATCACAAAACGACAAGGACCGTCTATCTTAAGGGGACGCGTGGCAACAATCTAAGCCTTCGGGGAAAGTCTCGAAAGGAAAGGGCCATCGACATTTCGAAGATCGGGCGATCGAGAAGCCAGAGGTTCTCGACATCGGGAAACAGGAAGTCCCAAAACCCGAAATCCCGAAAAGGAATTTGAATAAGCGCCAGGATACTTCAGATTTCGGCAATTTGAGGGATAAAGAACCAACAAAGGCATCGCTATTCTCCGATTTGCGAAAATCCAGCAGTGCTTTAACCTTTAGGTGTGTGGTCACATTATTCAGAGACAAAGGGCCAATCTAAGGCCATTAAGCCCTCTTCAGCATTTCGATGATCGGAGGTTGGAGTGTCAAGAGATCAGAGGACTCGTATAACGAAGTCCCAAAGACAAAATCGTGAAGCCAAAAATTGTGAAGTCGAAACTTGCGAAATCTTGAATCGCAGAGTTCCGAAGCCACTGCAAATTACACGCAGGAGACAGGTAAGTAAGATTTTTTTTTTTTTTTTCCTGTTTTCCTTAATTCTTTAAAAGATGGCGACGTCTAGAAATTTAGGACCAACTCAGGGTCTGATTCTTCTTGGAAATAACTATGAGTTCTGGTCTCTTTGGATGAGATCCTTCTTGCAAGCACAAGAGTGTTGGGATCCAGTGGATCATGGATATGTGGAACCAGATCCAGCAGACCTATTCGCCATGACTAATCAGCAGAAAATTGCTTAAGAAATGCAGAGAAACAGAGAAAATAAAGCTAAATTTTGGATTCAAAATTCTATGGATGACTCGATTTTCTCAAAAATCACAGGTGCTGGTACTTCAAAACATGCCTGGGACATCCTTAAATATTCCTACCAAGGAAATGACAGGGTCAAAACAGTTAACCTATAGACCTTGAGAACGCAATTCAAGACTCTAAGGATGACAGAGTCCGAAAATGTGGATCAGTTCATGACCAGAGTCATGGGCATCGTGAACCAGATCAGACTGACTAGTGAAACCATCACTGATCAATGAATTATTGAGAAAATCCTCAGAAGTTTACCAAAGAAATTCGAAATGGTTGTAACAACAATCCTTGAATCCAAGGATCTGTCATGTTTTTCAACAGATGAACTAATTGGTTCTCTGGTGACACATGAGACCAGACTGCATCTCACAGATGAGTCAATCGCCAATTCTTTCAAAACGCAATTCTCCTTTAGCAGAGGGAGAGGCAGAGGGAAAGGCAGATATCACCAAGGAAGAGGGAGCAGTCATAGAAATCTTCATTCCAGTGGAGGACACAGACAACAACAACCGAATCAACACTTCCAAGCACACAGACAACAAAATCAAAATCAGAGTTTTCAGCCTCAAAGAGGCAAAGGGAGAAAATCAAATGAGAAATCAAGCATACAATGCTATTACTACAAAAAGTATGGGCACTATGAATCTGAATGCAGGAAGAAGCAAGCAACTCAGCTCTTAGGCAGAGCACATGTGTCAAATCACAAGGGAGAAAACTCAGGAGGTATGTTTCTTTCATGCCACAAGACTGAACAACAACCTAAAGATCTCTAGTTGTTGGATAGTGGATGCAGCAATCACATGACAGGTAACAAAGATTTACTTTCATGCATTGATTCTTCACTCTCATCTGATATTACACTTGGAAATGATTATTTAGTCAAAGTTCAAGGAAAAGGAACTGTTCCTATTATTACTAAACAGAATGTAAAGAAAGACATAAACAATGTCTATCATCTTCCAGATCTGAAACATAATTTGCTAAGTGTAGGACATCTCATTGAACATGGCTATAAGGTACTTTTTGAGGGAGCATCTTGCAAGATATATGACAAAATCCCAGGCAGAAAATTGATTTCTGAAATCCACATGACTCAGAATAGGATGTTTCCCCTTACCCTCAGAATTGCAAATCTGATTCAACCATATGCACAGAGTGCATCTACTCTGAATGAAACAAAGGTTTGGCATACAAGATTTGGACATCTACCATTTCAAATTCTAAGTCTTCTTCAGAAGAACTCCATGGTCAAAGGTCTTCCTATCTTTAAAGAGCAAATTCCCCCATGTGAGTCTTGCATACTTGGAAAACATAAGAGGGCCAGTTTTCCACAGTCTTCCAATCAAGCCAAACAACATCTTGAACTTGTTCACACCGACCTATGTGGACCAATGCAAATAGAGTCCATAGGTGGTAGCTTTTATTTTCTAACGTTTATTGATGATTTTAGCAGAAAAATATGGATCTATTTTCTCAGACACAAGTCTGAAACTTTTGTGAAATTCAAAGAATTCAAAGCAGAAGCTGAAAAACAGAGTGGCAAATATATCAAAGCACTCAGGTCAGATGGAGGAGGAGAATACAACTTCAAAGAATTTGCAAATTTCTGCAAATCACAAGACATTATGATGCAAACAACAGCCAAGTATACTCCACAATAGAATGGAGTGGCTGAAAGGAAAAATCAGACAATAATGAATATGGCAAGAGCACTTCTTAAAGAGAAAAGTTTGTCAAATATTTTTTGGGCTGAAGCAGTAGCATGCTCAGTTTATCTCCTAAATAGATCTCCAACCACAAGTTTAAATATGAAAGTCCCTCAAGAAGCATGGAGTGGGACAAAGCTCAATGTTATGCATCTAAGGAAATTCAGATGCATAGCATACACTCTCATACCTTCCGAATTAAGGAAGAAACTTGATGACAAAAGTGAGAAATGTATTTTCACTCGATATAGTGAAACATCTAAAGCTTACAAGCTTTACAATCCAATCTCCAAGAAACTAATTCTCAACAGAGATGTAAAATTTCTAGAAAATCAATTCTAGAATGATTCAGAAAATCAGCAAATGGACAGTCAAAATCCATTGCTACCAAGTTCTGAAAACAAAAAAAATTCAGGACAGAAAGTACCTCAAACAATTCTTCCAAGATTGCAAGTACAAAGACAACCTGAAAATTCTCAGGATAACTCAACTTCCAGCAGAGAATCATTCTCTGAACCACAAAATCAGAGAACTCAAAGTTTGAGAGAAATTCATCAGCAGTTGGATGACTTTGAACAACACAACCTTTTTGTTTTAATGTCATTTCAACCTACATCTTTTGAGGAAGCAACTAAGGAGCCACATTGGGTTCAAGCCATGAACCAAGAAATTGAATCCATTGAGAAGAACAAGACATGGGATCTTGTTGATTTGCCAAGTCACAAGAAGAGTATTGGTGTCAAGTGGGTTTACAAAACTAAACTCAATGAAAAAGGGCAGATCGAAAAACACAAGGCAAGACTTGTTGCCAAAGGATTCTCACAACAACCTGGTACTGATTATGGTGAAACTTTTGCTCCAGTAGCAAGATTAGACACTGTAAGGACTCTATTGGCCATAGCATCCCAACACAAATGGAAAGTATACCAGATGGATGTCAAGTCAGCATTCTTGAATGGTTTCTTAGAAGAAGAAGTTTTTGTCGATCAACCACCTGGATTTGAAGTCCAAGAGCAACCAGCCAAAGTATATCGGTTGAAGAAAGCCTTGTATGGCTTAAAGAAAGCTCCAAGAGCTTGGTACAACAGAATTGACACTTACCTGATCCAAAGTGGTTTCAACATAAGTCAAAATGAGCCAACTCTTTACACCAAAACAGATCAGCATGGTAAAATTTTGATTGTATGTTTATATGTTGATGACATGATCTATACAGGAAATCTTGAGTTAACAAATTTTAAACATGCCATGCAATCTGAGTTTGAGATGACAAATCTTGGCATACTGAAATATTTTTTAGGGATTGACGTTGATCAATCAACCAAAGGCATGTTTGTCTGTCAGAAAAAATATACAGCAGACATCATCAAAAGATTCTGTATGGAAGAATGCAATCCAACAGAAACCCCTATACCCCTAGGCACAAAATTGAGCAAGAAAGATGAAGGCCCTACAGTGGACTCTACCCTGTACAAAAGTTTAGTAGGTAGTTTGTTGTATCTTACAGCAACTAGGCCTGACATTATGTATGCATCCATCCTTATTTCCAGATTCATGGAATCCCCAAAAGATTTTCATTGGAAAATGGCGAAACGAATTCTGAGATATGTTGCAGGAACTCTCAATTTTGGCTTATGGTACACTAAATTTGATAGTAATCAACTTTATGGTTACACAGACAGTGATTTTGCAAGCAGCCTAGATGACAGGAAAAGCACATCTGGACATGTTTTTCAACTGAGCACGAACCTGATCTCATGGGCATCAAAGAAGCAGCCAATTGTTTCAATATCTTCTGCAGAGGCAGAGTATGTCACTGCTACCTCAGCTTCCTGTCAAGCTATGTGGCTGAGAAGAATATTGAAAGATATGTCACATACAGAAAATGATCCAACTCCTATTTTCTGTGACAATACTTCAGCAATTGCTCTATCCAAAAATCATGTGTTTCACAAGAAAAGAAAACACATTGACACTCGTTTTCATTTCATACATGAGCTAGTCAATAATGGTGATATTGTACTACAATTATGTGGTTCTCGAGATCAGCTTGCTGATATCTTTACAAAGCCACTGGGAAAATGAGTTTTTGATTTTCAAAGACAACACTTAGGCATAATCAGTGTTGATGCTTGTAACTGTTGAGTTTGAGAGGGAGTGTTAAATATAATGTAACCTCAACAGACTGACTGTACACTGCCAGTTGTACTTTCTATTCTTATTTTTCTTGAGCCTATTTAACTCAGCTATTTCCCTTTGCATAGTACTTACTTCAAAACTTCTTCATGTACTCGTTTTGTACTATTCTTCTTATATTCTAATATACTGTTTTCTGTTCTATTCTTTCTCTATGCATTTCTTGCTTCACAATTTATCAGGTTTGAAAGGTATCATATTGCCAGACATCCAGAGGTTTTCGTTTTAAATCACACTGAGTTTTGTTAAATAACTTGAATTTGATTTAGCATTCGGGCATTCACCATACACTGTTTGTTCGAGGTAAACATTCAGAATCTAAGAGGCTTAAATAGATTCATGCGATAATTTTCATGGAAGAATGCGATCTGTATTGAACAATGAGAATTGTGAAGGGAGGCCAAAGATATGAATATGTTTACCTGCTCAAGTAAACTCTGGGCGACTTGGAGCTTTGAAAAAATCCATCCAGCCATTGTTGGTTGCGAGTTACTTGGAGCACCAGGTGATAGAGCCGACGGTTGAAATTTGCAGACACCCAGCATGTGAGACATGTCCAGTCTGTGGAGCGCTATGTGTGACACATGTCAAGTCTGTCCATGGAGCGCTACACGTGGAAGGTCAAATTATTTTATTTGTTAAGTTTAAAAAATTATGAATTTATTAACAGAATAGCATGATAGTCTCAGAAGCCATTCCCAAAGCATTGGCACATACTGACTTTGCTTTATTGGCAGTCGTTGAAGTTATCTTAACATTTTAATTCATGTGCAGGCCACTTAAAATTCACAGCCACAGCCACATTTGTCGATGACGTTCTGTACCCAAAATCCAAACCCACTCCATGAGCACAACCTTCAATTAAAATTTATATAAAACTAAAAAACTATTTATAACATTGTGTCTTTCTTCAGGCAAATAAACAAGGTGATCAAGTCAAGCTTGCAGGCTGGAAACAAACCTGAGGAGCAACAATACAGTAGTATATACCGGCTGCTTCAATTTATATTAATCACCACAAATGTTCGTGTGTGCAGAGTTGCTCAGATGCGGCACAAATGTTATGTTGCACCAGAGTTGCGCGCTCACACCCTCTCCTCTACCTGGACTTGTTGCTCTGCAACCTGTCTTGTTGGAATTATAATAATACTTGATGGATTAATCTATATGAAACTCCCAAACGCTTGTAATTATTGATCTCCACTAACGATCACATTGCTAAATGTTGGCTTCCTCTATCTAAGTTTCAATGATGTGTACTGGGGTGCCATTTCCATTTATGTGTTAGAATTAATGATTAATTTGGAGTTGGTTTTGGTTTGTTGGAGTTGTTGAGATATTCTCTCAACCTCCATAACTAAGTTTAGAATAAGTTAACTAAGTTTAGAATAAGTTGGATTTGACTCCAACTATATATATATGTTGTAATTGAGATTCAAGTAATACAAGTTATTATTTTAAGTGAATTCTGTGCAATGGCTGATCTCCATTTTCTTATGTTGGTATCAGAGCCTCGCTGGGCTTAATCCCTCACGGGAGTGCCCAGGATGATGTGAGAGCCGTGGTTTAATGAGCTGTAGGAGTAGGTTTTTGTGTGTGGTATTTATTTGTGTATTGTTTTATTCAGTTTGCCGACTGCTGGGAGGAGCTGCACATCCGCAGAGGAGATGTGTTTAACCACCAGTACGCTGACCGCTGTGTCCAACCCGCTGCAATCTCTGCATATCGCCTCTCTGCCCATCTGCGTGTCATTCAGTCGATCTCTGCTGGCCGAAGAGCCACCCATCGTTCTGCGCTGATTGGAATTGCAATGCTGCTGGGAGATAAACGGAGAGGAGCCTGCGTACGAGAAGGAGGAGCCACTCATCGTTCAGACTAGGTGATGTCTAGCTGTAATGAAAAGGAAGAGAGATCAGTTTGATTCACAGGTATGTTGTCGTTGCTTTGAATCAGAGTTGAAGGAGCCGCCAAAGAGATCTATGCCGCCATCAGAAACGACCATAAGATTGTGGGATCGTATTCAAAACATCAGACAAAGTCGTTCCAGATCTGAATTGATAAAGATGTTTTGTGCAATCTTGCATGGAGCCCGTGATGTGTTTATTTATTTCTCTTAATGTGTGGAAGCCATCGTAGATGTTTGCCCTGTTTTTCTTGGCTAAAATCTCCGGCATCTTGTTGGGCATATTCATTGTAACTATATAGAATTAGTTGTTTTGTTTGATGTGTTTGTAAAAGTAGCATTATGAAGAACGAATCATAAGAACAGAGTGATGCAATTCAAGTTAGTAGTTCTTGACCCGTTGTGCTCCGGGAGAGAACTGATTGCTGACTTAGTTATGTCAATTTATGTTATATGCTGATGTGACCGTCGTGCTCCGGGAGCATTAGTACAGGTTATTTTGTGTTAAGAGGTCAATTGTGAAATTGACTGCTGAAAACATTTTGTACCTAGATCACTGTCCTATCTTACTGTCGAAATTTGTTTTTCGGGGGGATTTCACATATGGAAGTGTATACATAAAATGGTTCACTATCGAGATTGTCCTTCGGGAGGTCGAGAAGCGTCAATTGTGCAAAAAACGTCACAGATGGTCAGAAGTGTTTTGACTTTAAATGTGTCAATGGAAAGCTCGAAGAAGAGGAAGAAGAAAGAGCGAAAGCCGTGTGATTGCAGAGTGAGTTTCAGTGCTGATGAAGACCAGATCAGACAGAGATCTATGTTGTGATTTGAGAATTGTAATATGTGGTTTATTTGTAATGTAATCATTGAGGGAGGGTGTTAGAATTAATGATTAATTTGGAGTTGATTTTGGTTTGTTGGAGTTGTTGAGATATTCTCTCAACCTCCATAACTAAGTTTAGAATAAGTTAACTAAGTTTAGAATAAGTTGGATTTGACTCCAACTATATATATATGTTGTAATTGAGATTCAAGTAATACAAGTTATTATTTTATGTGAATTCTGTGCAATGGCTGATCTCCATTTTCTTAAGTTTATGTCCAGGTGGATGGTGCAGCCTGGAGTGGCATTTGCACTCCTTGGGCTGGCCGTTTATCTTTACATGGAAATGCATTTTTAATTTGTTGGATAGATCCTTCCCTATCAAATTCCTAATCACACTGCATGTCAATTCTGCTGAAGCATCGCTGAACCCTACATCGTTCTATCTCTGGGTTGATGCTAGATCGCTCAACGTTGCATAGTCTTGTGGCTGGATCGTTTGCCCGTCGCTAGATAAGACTTCTGCACTGTGTCGCCTGTAACCCATCGCTGGATCGCTGTATACTTCTTCAATGTATGATTTCCGTTACATTTGTTCCATTTCCTTTAATTACTATCTTACTGTTTAGTTTAATTACTATCTTAATTTATAACTGTTTTGTTTAACGAATAGAATTACTGTTTCATTACTGTAATTATTGTTTTGTTCAACGAATTACTTCTGTTTAGTTTAATTACTATCTTAATTTATAACTGTTTTGTTTAACCAATAGAATTACTATTTCATTACTAGAATTATTGTTTTGTTTAAAGAGTACTTTCGGATCCATCGCATAGGTTTTGTGGTTTTGTGTTTTTCGACATTTCAGACCAAACTAGTGTAGTCCATCATCAGGACAAACACTTTCCTAATGATGGACCACACTAGTTTGATCCAAAACATCGAAAAACACAAAAATCCAAAAGTACTCTCTGAACAACGAATTACTGTTTAATTTCTCTAATTCCAATGAACTCCATCGAAATATGGAAAGGAGCCTTATGGCCCGTCCAAATACACTGAACACAAGTATTAGGTAGACAAGCGAAGCAATAATATATGTTCTAGGTGTATACTAAACCATTTTAAAATCAATTTAAAAAAATAAATTAGCAATTAGGGTTTGTTATTTGGGTTAGGGTTTTGTTATATGGACATATACACTGAACACAAGTATTAGGTAGACAAGCAAAGCAATAATATATGTTCTAGGTGTATACTAAACCATTTTAAAATCAATTTAAAAAAATAAATTAGCAATTAGGGTTTGTTATTTGGGTTAGGGTTTTGTTATATGGACATAAACCATTTTAAAATCAATTTTAAAAAAATTAACAATTAGGGTTTTGTTATTTGGGTTAGGGTTTTGTTATTTGGGCACTATATCGGAAAAATACATGCAAAACATGATTGATATCGTCAGGCTTTGAAACTCTAACTCTTTTGCTTGTTTTTTGCACGGTATATTAGAAAAATAGATGCAAAAGATGACTGATAGGGTGATAGGGTAAGGGTCGAAACTTTCATGTTGTTGTTTATATTTCTGAATTTTTTTCTAAAATAACTCTGTCAGTAAGTTCAGTAATAATCACTTAAAACCGATCTTCATATGGTTTTGGGCAGTGTTTGAGTTTTGCATCGAACGATTTTTCTTTCTTGACAAGCTATTCCTATTCTGACCCACTACAGATTGAAATCTCATTTTACTGAAGTGTTTTTTTTATATGTAATTTATGTTTAATGTTTGCAAATTTGATATAAATAGATGTACACTACACTATTATGTTTAAAGGGTGTAAACTAATACTTATAGGTATATATCAACCACACTTTTTATAATATGAATGTGATAATATACAACATAACCATTATCATTCATAACATTTTCAAATTCATAAATAGTGATGGGTGTCACTTGTTTAATTAGTTGTTGATGAATTGAATGAATGAGGACTTTAATTGCAAATTCATAAATAGTGATGGGTGTCACTTGTTTAATTAGTTGTTGATGAATTGAATGAATGAGGACCCTAATTGTCAAGGATAGATGGGACAATTCTTATGTAATACAAAATATTAATAGGTGAAAACAGGCATTACAGACCACATTCAGTGTTCATTTAGTAGTTTAGAAAATCAAATTTTATTTTTAGGAAATATTTGTTTAAAATTCAATCATAAATTGTTAAATTTATAGATTTAAATAATTATTTCTATATAATCCAAGTACCTCACAATTTAAATCATAATTTTTTTTATTGACATATATATATATATCACATGGAATGCTGTCAGAGCCTGCTGCTGTCAATGGCAGTGTGCCAGGCTCCCTTATAGTTTCACATGACCATGTCTCCCATATGCCATGGAATGCATGAAACGTCTGCCCAGTGTCATGGAATGCATTAAAAATAAACATAAACAGAGAATGAGCGGGACACTTGCATAACACTCGATAGGAGTAAGTTAATCACAAGAAAAGAGGGCAACGTTCCAATCTTTTGCGGTTAGGAGATTGCGGTTAGGTCACCGCTTTTGTCGAGGCCCACGCGTTCCTTTCAGTCTACTCATTTTTTCAACCATAAATAATCTACTCTACAGTTCAATCATTTAGTTTTGGCAGAAGAAGTGCTGCTTTTGGTTCACCATGGAGAATTCCAGTGAACGACAGCACAAGCATGAGATTAATCTGGCGGAGTTGCCAGAGAACTGTATATCGACCATTCTTTCCTTTACTACTCCACGAGACATTTGCAAACTGTCAGCCGTCTCCAAACTCTTCAGATCTGCGGCCTATGACTACTCTCTCTGGAACAAATTCCTTCCTCAACAATGCTATCAGATCCTACCCAGGGCCGTTATCCCCGTCGCATTCCCTTCAAAAAGAGAACTCTACTTTCGTCTCTGCGATTCAATTCTCATAGACGAAGGGACCAAGGTATATACCCATAAATCCCATGTTATCTTCTCCATTAACGTTTCATTCATTCTCATTTATATTCATATTCTGGTCGAAAGAACAGATATTCTGGCTCAAGCGATCCACAGCGAAAATAGGTTACATGCTACCTGCAAGAGAATTATACATCTGTTGGGGTGAAGACGAACGCTATTGGCATTGGGGATATCGAAACGATTCCAGGTTTCGTTTCGTTTTCAATCATCTTCTTCTTCATATTATTTTCAATAGTTTGTTGAAATCTGTAAAAACATTGGGAGGACTCTGCGTTCAATTGGAGGAAGCCCTAAAAGGATTATGTGTTGTCGTTATGAATGTGGTTTCAGATTTGGTGAGATTGCGGAGTTATTAAACGTATGCTGGTTGGAGGTCGGAGGAGCAATGGACTGCAGGCTTTTGTCAGCGGATACCGAGTACAGGGTGGTGTTTGTGCTCAAATTAACAGCCGGTTCCTATGGGTTGGACGGGCAGCCAATTAAGTTTTCGGTTAAAACGCCAGGGGTAGAAGAGATAGAATTCGAGCATCTTCTTCCTCATGAGGTCGATGAATGGGTGGAAGGGGTTGCAGGGGAATTCACAGTGAGAGCAACAGAAGATATTGATGATGATTCTTCTCACGTCGAATTTCGAATGAAAGAAGTGGAAGCGGGGCATTGGAAACGCGGGCTTCTTGTAGATGGAGTGAAGATTGAACCCAAGTCCACTTAATGGCATTGATTTTGTATCTTTCTTATTTGCTATGTTCTGTTCCTTTCTTTTGTTTTGTTGATCGCCGTTTTTAGGCCTTGGGGAAGGGACATTTAAATGGAGTAGGTTAATTTTGTAGCAATTTTTTTCTTTTTAGTTTCATTATTTTTCAGGTAATAAAATAATTTTGTTTTTTTATAAAAAATTGAATTTGAATTTGGTGAAATTTTCAAGAGTAGTTTTAGTTTTGTTTATAAAAAATTGAATTTGAATTTGGTTAAATTTTCAAGAGTAGTAGTTTTAGTTTTGTATGGATCAAAGTTTCATATATTTAATAATTTTATTTAAAAGTTTTGTCCTATTTTAAATCGATCCAGATACTCAAAAAATTCATCAAAATTTTAAATTAACCAAAAATTAAAATCTAAAAAATCTTATATTATAATAATAATAATAATTAAAAAAAAAAAAAGAACTTACTCATAATGTCATTTGTTGGTTTATTTTTAGTACTACCTCCATATGGGATTACAGCATGAACTATAGTTTTTGGTACCATTTTCGGTCAGATTATGTATTAGTTTATCATTTTTTCCAACGTTTTGTAAAAAGTTACATTAAACTTTTTATTAAAATCTTCTTATTGAAAGAAAAATATTGTTCAATATTTTCAATCTTTTTTTCCATGAAAAAATTTTCTCAATTTTATATAGAGTATAAAATCATTTACATCAGAAACATCAGAGTGAAATCTGCTCCAAAACAGTGAGTCAACCGATACTATGGATCCACAAAAAACAGACCAGTGTCCGAGAGAGGCACTCGAAAATCAAAGAAAAAACTGAGATGATTGTGCAATAGGATCACCAACAATAACATGCAAGCGGTGATAAAAAGACTGTCAACGGTGAGAAAAATATATGGACAGCAAAATACAATCAGAAGATACTAAGAAAAGGAGGACTCTCGATCCCATCATCACAATGAAAGATTGTGAGCTTCCCTGCCACCTCGATTAAAGCTCTCTTTGAGAGAGCATCCGCTTCACGATTGTATGATCTAGAGAAATGCTGGAAATTTATATTTGTGAAACTTTTTGACAGATCCAGTGTTTTTTGTTTCCAACACTCAATCTAGACTGAGTGAAGCTTGGATTTTTGAGAAATCCAATCGATGATGACCCTCGAGTCGCCACAGACCAGCAGATGATTGATAGACCAAGAGGAAGCTAAAAAGAGGGTAGCCCAAAGCCCCATAAGCTCCGCTTTGGTATTCGATCTCGGGCCACAGTTGAGAAACCATTTTGAGGTTCTCGACGGGTGAGTTTTGAAAAAACCACCAGCCCCACAGCAAAGTCCAGTTGATTGGGCAGCGCCATCAAAGCAGGCAAGGGTGTACCCTTCCGGCAAGCTCAGATCGATTTCCTTGTAGAGGAAAGATTTGACAGTAAGCTGCTGCCAATTGAACGAGGCGAGAACTCTGTATAAAACGGCCTGAATGGAAGGAGGTCGGTCATCAAAAAGTGCATTGTTCCTTTCAATCCAGAGATTCCAGCTGACATGGGCTGCCAAGCTAATCGGCGAGGAGCAATCTAACTGCCACGCATTGAAACAATCAGATACAGTGCCTCCGCTCCAGGAAAAAGGAAGGTTATAGTGTGTTAGCAGTCGATTCCAAACCTCCACCGAGAAATCACAGTGGATCAGAAGATGGTGGATGTCTTCTTGGGCGTGACGACAGAGAGGGAAGAGACCGGGTCCCTCCCAACCTCTCCGGCAGAGCGAATCCCAAGTTAGTATTTTTTCTTTGCCTGCAAGCCAAGCGAACAGCTTATATTTTAAGGGAACATTCCAAGACCAAAGCTGGAAATACCACGAATGAAAGGAACCATGGGCCTGTAAATTTTGAAGGGCAACAAAGATGTTCTTTACGGTTAAGATGCCCGAGGCATCCCCTCCAGACCACAAGAGAGTGTCCGGCTTTTCAGTGAGGTAAATGCCCGCTCTTTTGAGTGCCAAAGTGAACCGGGTCCACTCAAATGCCCACTGACCATTAAGAGACAAATCGCTACTTTTCAGCCAGTTATCCGGCAAGGCAGGGGAATCAGACGGAACTCTAGCCTGAGCAAGATTTAAAATATTTAAAGAGTCGAGCTTCAAGCATAAGGCTGGAGGGAGGAGCGAGTTGTCCTCTAGGCCTATAATCTGATCCCGTCCTATCTTAATCTTAGTACCTGACCCGGCTTCAATCGGAGCCAGTGAAGTATAACAGGGGAAGAAGCGACCAATCCCTTCCAGAAAGGGGAAGCCCTGTTTTGCAGGAGAGTTGGCTTACGTATCCAGTCAGAAAGTTTCAGGGGTCCCAAGTACTTATCAACTATGATCCTGTGCCAAATACTATCATGTATCACAGCCTTCCAAAAGGAACAAGCCAGGAGGGCAGTGTTAAAAGTGTATAAGTTTTTTAGACCCCAGCCTCCCGCCCTTTTGGGTTGAGTCAAGGTTCCCCAATTGCAGAGATGAAAACAGTGTTTACTCCCCTGACCGTTCCAGAGAAAGTTTGCAGTGAGTCTCCGAAGAGTAGCGATGATCTTTTTTGTTATCTTCTCCAAGGTCATCCAGAAGACCGCAAGGCTTTCCAGGACTGATTTAACCAGGATTAAGCGTCCACCGAGTGAAAGCCATTTGTTACACCAGAAACCTATCTTTCTTTCAAAAATTTTAACAAGCCAAAGCCAATCTAATGGAGAGGAGGCTCCCAACCGGCGCTAAAACCCAAGGTATCTAAATCCATCGCTCAGAACAATAAAAGTGAAAGGCAAGGAAGCTCTAAAAGAAAGTAGTTCAGTCTCCGAGAGTCCCCAGTAGTGGACTGTGGATTTTGCTTTGTTGATGGAAAGACCCGAGGCCGAGAAGAAGCAAGATAGCACATCCTGGATAACTGTCCACTCCACTAGGTCAGCTTTTGTCATAAGGAGGACATCGTCGACGAACATAAGGTGAAGGCTCTGAATAAACTTCGAAACTTTAATGCCGGAGATCTTGTGTTCATTGAGGCTTTTAGTGAGAAGTAGGCTGAGAGCTTCCATGATCAGAATAAAGAGATAGGGGGAGCGCGGGCATCCCTGGCGGAAGCCCCTCTCGCAATTAAAAAATTCGTAGGCTCACCATTGATTATCACTGCTAAATTGGCGCTTGTGACACAAGCAAGAATCCAGTTAGTAATCTTTTCTCCAAACCCAACAGCAAGTAGCACGAGCCTCAGAAACTCCCAATCTATGCTGTCGAATGCTCTTTTGAGATCAATCTTCATGACCAAAGCTTTTTGATTTTTCTGTTTAAGACTGTGAATACACTCGTGTGCAGCACCGATAGCATCCTGGATTCTTCGGCCCTTCAAGAATCCAAGTTGTTCCAGTCTATATATTCAATTTTTGATCGGTGGTGCGACTATGCTGGGACTTAATTGTCTCCCGTGTCTGTAAACTTTTTAACCTATTTGTGAGACTTTGAAAATTTATATTCAAATAAATAATTTGAAAATATTATAAACATACCACGTACTCTGCACAAGTTTTAGTTGGACTTAAATTCATATTAAATGCTCTATTAATTCACCTGCCAAGCTTGCAGGTTCTTGGGAAGGGCAGTAGCAGGTTTTTGAGAAGGGCAGTAGCAGTCGTACTCTGCACTATGCAGTTTTAATTGGATTTAAATTCATATTAAATGCTTTATTAATTCACCTGCCAAGCTCGCAGGTTCTTGGGAAGGGCAGTGGCAGGTTTTTGGGAAGAGCGGTAGCAGTCGTACTCTGCACTATGTAGTTTTAATTGGATTTAAATTCATATTAAATGCTTTATTAGTTCACCTGCAAGTAGTTTTAATTGGATTTAAATTCATATTAAATGCTTTATTAGTTCACCTGCCAAGCTTGCAGGTTCCTGGGAAGGGCAGTAGCAGGTTTTTCGGAAATTTAAAACTGTATTGCCGAAAAATGTGTTGGAAAAGTAACTTGAAAGCAAAGATTGCAACCCACAATACCATTCAATCGCAGTACATATTAAAGTTCAAAAATAATAATTCAATCGTAGTACATATTAAAGTTCAAAAATAGTAATGAGAATAAACTACATCCAAGAATTTTATGGAATTTTATGTTTTGGTAATAGAAAATATTTTTCAAATAGATGTGCAGATTTAATAGAGATTTAGTGTTTAATAAGGTTTTTTATGGACAGGATTAAATATGGCTGGAATATTCTTAGTAGTGACACAAAATAAATGACTGTGATTTCAATCATTAACTTCCAACTATTTATTTGTTAATCAATAATAAAATTTAATGTATTCTTTTAAAGATTTGTTTCATCTTATCAGTCTTTTGGAATTTACCAGCAGCTATTTAACTACTGTACTAGTATCTAATTGATTTGAGTAAAGTTTCTAACTATCATAATAATTATGGAATGTTCAAAGCCTTCAGATCATTATAATTTAATAAGTAAATTTATTTATCTTAATAAGAGAATTGAGCAAATGAATGTAAAGATGGTGGCTCGAGTTTGTGTTGAGGTTGACTTGGTAGATGGCCTTCCGATTAACATAGTCATTGTAACGTGGAAATGGAGTTATATTTAGCTTATTGATTATGTATAT
>JASDQU010306794.1:93293-104353 GCA_032191745.1 Picea mariana
AGATCATTATAATTTAATAAGTAAATTTATTTATCTTAATAAGAGAATTGAGCAAATGAATGTAAAGATGGTGGCTCGAGTTTGTGTTGAGGTTGACTTGGTAGATGGCCTTCCGATTAACATAGTCATTGTAACGTGGAAATGGAGTTATATTTAGCTTATTGATTATGTATATATTCTCGCTAAATGTTTCTTGAGTCATGTTTACAATCATTTAAAGTTTGATTGTAGTGTTAGAAGGAATTTTGATTTAGGGAATTTTTTGTAGTGTTAGAAGGAATTTTGATTTAGGGAATCTTTATTCGGTTTAGTATGTAAGTTTTTTTTTTTCAAATTTGGAAATTTGGAACATTATATTAATTTTGGTGGAAATTGGTGGTTACCCATCTATTATATTAGCTCAAAATATGGGTTTTTATATTTGTAGTTTTTCTATGGTTTTTTGGGCCTGAACTTTTAGGGTCGTTTTGAGGTCTTAAACGACGTTTTTTGGGCTTGACAACACCTACCATGTAAGTAAAGGAAAATGCTAGGTTGAACGGAATGTGTTCTCCTTATCTAGACCTTTCCAACTAGCTATCRTGCRCCCCAAACGAAAATTGTATGTAAAAGTTACACCCTCAGGAAGAAGATTATATGCAAAAGTTACGCCACGTATCAACTACCCCATCAAAGCCCGCAAACCTTTTGACCTTTCATCTTTTAAAATTAAAATTTTAAATTTTCTTTATRTTAAAAAAATCTTTAAAAACTTGTTGTAAACATCATCATTTYYTTACAAATAAACATAACCATCACATCAATTTAAACAACTTCGTAAAACTAAATGATTTAACCATATGAATTAATACACATACAATATCTCAAATTTCCAATGACTAACAAGGTGACCTACATGACAACAACAATGGTAGAGAGAGTAATTAAATTCCAAACGGCTTATACCATTGAACTAATGGGCGACAATCTCCGTATACTTAAACATTATAAAATGCATATGTATCGTCAAAAAGATGGTTTTGGAATAACTAAAATAAATAAATGAATTATGTACCTTAATTTTCCCATCCCATATAACCTTTATTTATTCATAAATAAATGAATTATGTACCTTAATTTTCCCATCCCATATAACCTTTATTTATTTATATATTCTTATGTAATGTTTCAATACTAAATATAATAATAATACAAACACGTTTAAAATGATAATAATTTCACATCCATATTATTGTAGAGTTTTATTTATTTATATATTCTTATGTAATGTTTCAATACTAAATATAATAATAATACAAACACGTTTAAAGTGATAATAATTTGACATCCATATTATTGTAGAGTTCTATTTGGCATTTTCATAGTCCTCTTCTAAGCTTAAATTATTGTAGAGTTCTATTTTGCATTTTCATAGTCCTCTTCTAAGCTTTGTGAAATTATTCTACTTAAATAAAAATCTGTCCTTATTTTGTTACCATAACCCGATGCTAGCCTTTCAAGTGAAACTACCATATCTCTAAGTGGGAAAGGGAATGTCGTAGTGATTTGGAGTGGTTGTGTGAGAGAAGTATTTTTTTTTATACTACATAAATAATTGATTGAGCATTAACTTAATAGGATATATGAATAAGTAAAAGGCTTATTTAGTAGGCTGGTTCCATCAACTTAATAAGGCATATGAATAAGTAAAAGGATTATTAAGTATGTTGGTGGTAGTGGATGAACTATGGAAGCATGTGGTTGAGGAGATATTGAAATTTTTTTCATCATAAATTACTAATAAGTTCATAATATTTGGGGTTTTAAATGAAATTAGGTAATTCTAACAATTTATATAGTAAATACAAATTATTTTCTATATATATAACATTAAAATACCTCTATCTTTAACTTCACAACTACAACTATCATTACCATTGATATAACATATTGGTGGTTTTAAAAAATCCAACATCCAAAGTACATGAGCATCTTGACCAAGGATTGTGTGATTAAGTAAATGACAAATTGAATCACCTAAGAATCTGTGATTGGATGGGTAAATAGAGCATTTAACTACATATGTGATTATGAGTAAATAGGGCATTTAACTGTGTATGTGATTACATGAAATTTGAGATTACGTGAATTCAAGTTAAAATGCTATTGAGGCCACATCATCAATAAGAGAATTTTATAGAGGGGAGGAAGTTTGTTGCGCATGAAGGGTGAAAGGAAGATAACTAAACAAGTGGAGTTGTAAAGGGAAGCACATCCCTTCCACAGTTGGTAGAAGAAATCTGTTTCCAACCTAACATGTCATCTCCAAGAGGCTGTAAAGCAATGCATCATAGAACTTGAAATGATGACATGGAYAAATCCATAAAGAAACGTAATCTACAAAATTCCAAAAATAAGCTGACTCCTTGAAGCTATGTCCATTATGAATCTTGGGAATYTAATGGAAATATAATGCTACATGGTCATCTTATTCCTAAAATATGGTCTATTTTCTTTCCTAAAAGACGTTGGATAATGAAATTATGAACGAAGGAAATCAAGGACATCCAATGTGGCTACACAATTGCATTCTATATGTTAGATTAGATTTACAAGTACCAAACATCAATRRATAAAATTAGATTTGTTGTAAAAAGAAACAAATTGCTACATATATCATTGGCTTGTGATCGAAAAAGACACTAATATATCAAAGATCCTTTGGGCGAAACTGATATCATAAAAGGTTTTTTTTATTGCGTTAAATATAAAATAATTAGTTATAGACACATTAGGTTTCCTTTCATTTAAATAGCAATACTTAAGTATATGAATATGTAATGTCACCCTTTTGAGTTGAAGCACATAGAAATAAGAATTTAGTATGGATTGTTATCATAGAATTAAATTTTTTTATGATTCTTTTATTTACTAATTCAAAACAATAATAGAGAAGACTAAACGGATGAAGATAAGCATMTTTTGCTTAAATATATTAGAGATTGATTGTATGTTGGAATATTTGAAATTAGGAAGTGTCCATTTCAATAATTGGAGATTTGTTGATGTTCGAATCTCTTGAAACTAGAAAGTGCCCTCGTTATAATCTCTATAATATAATATTTGTGAGCYTGTCAACTAGGATTAATAGGAAATATTATATATATGGGAACTACATGAGAAGGAAATAAACTCTGGATGGGGTAAACATCCAGTTTCACCTAGCCCCAAGGGTTAGTTCAAGTGGTTTTTATCTAGACATGAAGCTATCCCCAATGGAGGAGGTCACGGGTTTGAATCTCTTGTTCCCCCTTAGGGTTAGGCCCCGTGTTACAATATAACAGATGTGCTCATTTTCATGTTAGACAATATAGAAATATTGTCACCCAACCATAGGCACAGAGGCCACCCCTGAGCACCTTTAACCTTGACAGACAAAACAATTTCGGAATCAAACCAATAGTCAACCAAGGTAGCGTACCTCTCTCCAAGGCTAGCATACCAAGAAACAATAGCCAAAGACCAAACATAAATTCCAAACCATAACCCAAGACTAAGTCACTATTGCAACAATTGCAGTTCTCCACCAGTCATGCACACCTCTAGTCCTTATGCAATTGTGAGTGAGTGAGACCAAATGAGCTCTAGCGCCCTCTATTTATACTGTTGCAAATCACCTGATTGGGACGACTTCTCTTCCTGGAGGCTAATAACTCAATATTAATTAATCTCTTGAGCCTACTTGTCTTCTAGGTTTATTATCCAATCTTTTAGGGTTTCTCTTGCTTCCTGAAATATTCTACTCTCATCAAGGTTACACATAGAGGTTAATAACTCCTGCAGCTACCATAATTATCAACACTCCCTCCTAGATAGGGAGGTATTAAAAGAAATGGTCTTGAGCACAAACAGACCATTCAAATGGTAGCATCATCATAGCCACATAGGTTATCTCATGATCAAATCACGAGCACCATCATCGCTATCCAACTAGATAGTCTCCATGGAAATCAGAACAATGTCATCCAATAGAATACAACTGTGTCTATTCGTAATAATATACAACTACTATCCAATGGTACACAACCACTCCTAGTAGAACATTGCTACTAACCAGTGACACACAGTCACTGCCATTGGATCACATCCACCATAGTAGCATACAACTACTATCCAAAGACATATAATCTCTACAAAAATCATATCATCTGATATCAACAAAATCATGATACAAACTGAGTCATATGGGTTGTTTCCCCTTTAGGGAAACATTGGTCAGTTTTGACCAATTTTTGGACTTCGACGCAGTGATCAAGGAAGGAGCGCCCAGGAGGAGCTGAGATCGTGGATCTCACTTGTTTTCTGGGCTTTGTGGGCCCAACATGGGGTTTTTAGGTTTTTGTAACAGGTTAAGGGATGTCGGCCCATGGGTTTACCCATGATTAGGCCTTTTTGTAAGTGATGTAAAAGTATAAATAAGAATGTAATGTAGAAGTAGGAGGAGGGAGAGAGAAGAAAAGGGGAATGTAATTGGATAAGTGCAAGAGGAAAGTAGTTCTAAGTTGCTTTGTGCAACAAAAAATGTTTTTAAGGCTCTGTGCTTGATAAAGGAGTTGGCTCTGTGCCTTGACCTAATTTTGGGAAGGTATATTTGGTGCTTAGTGCACAAATCACCTGTATGATGCGAAGCTTGGCTTTATGGCTTAGTGCACAGGAGCAGATGGATGTAGGATATTGAAGCCTAATAAAGAACAAGAAGCAGTTGGTGGATGTAGCCCCACACTGGGGTGAACCACGTATATCCTGTGTTGATGGGTTGATTTGTGATATGATGTTTATGTTGTGAATTTTCTTAGTGCATTGGTTGTTATATATGATAGATAGATCTATGAATGCTTAGTGCTTTACTTATATTGAATGTGCTAGATCTAACTTGTGATGCTAAGTGCAATGTGTATTTGGTCATTGTTACTGCGCCAATCTATCCTTAGGGTTTGTTCTACGATGTGAATTAAGATTGATGAACTAATGCATACTTTGTGAAGTTTTATAATCTCATATCTGTGTCCCAACTAGGTTACAGACACCTGAGTCCTATAACCCCCCCTGCCTCTACCTCAGGCGAGGCTTCGCCTGCTTCGCAGGTGTTGCCGAAAGGGTCAGTAGTTAGGGTTTTTTTGGTGTGTTGTTGAAGCATTGAACCCTGGGTCTGCCCATATTCCAACAAATGGTTCCGTTGCCGGGACCTGAAACTATGATTGCTAGGAATTGAAGTAAGGAAAAGAGAAGCTATGTGTGTATATTTGTTGTTGTAGTGCGCAGTATTCTACTTGACTTTTGAAGCTTTGTGCTAAGAAAGAAACCCAAGCTGAGAAAATAGGTAAGATCTTGAAAGAGGTAAAGCTTGTGCTTTGTTAAGAGTAAGATAAGTGGAATTTTTTGTTTCGAAAGCATGAATTTAAATATGTTTAATCGAGTCTGTCCTAGTCTGAAATCTAGGGCGCAGTAGGAAGAAAGAGTTGATCTAAGTAAGGCTAATAGAAATAAATAAAGATATGTTATTCCTATGCATAGAAATAATTTTTTGACTAATGATTGGATGCAGGAACCTAGAATTTCTTTTTGTAGATTGCAGGTCCAACATTGTGACCCTAGTGCGCAGTACAAGAGGAAGAGAGGATTAACCCTATGTTATAATTGGAGAAGACCAATACACCTTGCTAAGGAATGCCCTGGTATAGGTCCTATTTGTCTTTATTGTAAAATTGTTGGTCATGAGGTTGAGGATTGCCCAAGGATGATTGCTAGAGTTGAACAAATGAACATGAGTCAAGAGAATAAGAGCATGTTAGAACATCAAAAAGAGAAAGGATCAGAGGAATTTTAGACCACAATAGTCTAATTAAAAGAAGCAATGAATGATCACAAAGATGTCAGTTTACCAGAGATCATGAAAGAAAGACAACACATAAGTGCAAGAACTTGAGACTTCGACATAGACTGTGTTTTGGATGAGGAAACACCAGTGAATATTATGACAGAAAGCACTTGGAAAATTTTGGGAAAGCCTATTGTGGTAGCTTCACTGGGAAGGATAGGCTTGTTTAAAGGAAAGATGATAACCCYATGTGGAAGAGTTACTAATTTACCTAWTATTATTCATGGAACATCAACAGAAGAGGAATTTGAAGTTATTAGGTTTATTGAGAACAACGCCCTGTTCCCACTTTTGTTAAGAAAGACTTGGATYGAGAAGGATCAGATCAGAAGGAAAAAAGAGGAAAAAGCTATAGAAAATAAAAAACAAGAATTAATGGATTTCATAGCTAGGAAAATAGATCGACTGATAGAAGAAGGAGAAGTTGAGTCAAAGCAACAAAAGGAAAGAGAATTATCTATCGAGGTTGAGAGAATGCAAGAAGGTTTGAAGGACCTATCCATGCAAGAAGAAAGTAAATCCACCCAAGAAATGGTAAGGGAAAGAATATTAACTTTGAACCCTTTGGAAATACATCAGCAATGCGAAGTCACTACGATAGGAGAAACTAAGAATAAGAATGGAAAGAGAAATCCAGAAACATTTAGAGAGACTTAGATCATAGGAAAGAAGGCAAGGAAGCTCAGTAAGAAGAAACCCATCTTGGAAAAGCTACAGTGAGTTACAAAGAAGAAAACGCGGGAGGTAGGTTTGCAGGCTTTGAACCTCGCCGAAACAGCAGAACCTCATAGAATGGGACTTCGTCTCGACGAATCTATATGACCGTTGGAGGCGCCCAACCGTTAGAACGATGCTCTGAAATGGATAGTAAATGCATTTATGGGAGAATATCACGTTTGGGACGTTGAGACTGCGCCATAACAGACATATTCGAGTAAATGAAAGAAGTCCTTCCCGTTGGAAGAATTTATTACGATGTTCGCTTATTTAACCCGTTCGACACTACGCCGGGACCACTTTTTGCCATCCGTGATTAATGTTGATAACAGAGAAACTGATTGTGTGTCGAGCTATGATTTCAGAACCTAGACATCACCATCTGCTTGTTTACCCTGACTATCCATTTTCCTACCCTGATATATCCGTTTAAAAGAGAGAATGTTGGGCAAACATACTGAGTTAGAGAATTCCATTGAAGAGGTCCTTAAGAATTTCATGGCTAACAGAGATATGTCTGAGGGTGTTCAAGCATCGTCGACTAGGGGACTACAGGCTTCCCATTCGACTACATGACATTCTAGCTGTGCTAACCTCACGACCGAGAAGTGAAGTAAGCATTGCGACGATCTGGCTAATGCGATGTAGATCCCATTGATCTTACCAGATTATATCCCGCCTTTGAATGGTGCGTTAACCCCGACAACATCCCATGAGACTAAGAGTACACTTTGATCACCGCGTACATCCTAAAGGGGATACACGTGGTCGGAATCTAGTTGGGACAGATCCCATCCTTGAAGAACAATGATTTCAATATCGGTGACAGAAATAACTACGCCATGCTCGCCCCTCATAGATACCTCATGAAGAAAACTGGGAAGAAGCCTCACACAATCTCCTAGCCTTGGATTAAGGAGCTGGCGTAGTCCACAATATTGAATGTCACGAAGATTCCCCATTTTGGTCGATATCAGGAGGCTAACGCTTGCGTTAAAATCCTCTTGTCATGCTATCATGGTGGATACCTGTGTCTCGACAGGAAGATTATTGTTGATCTAGCGTTGATCCACTTGATCACAGGATTGATCATGCAGGGACCCGACCCTCAATAGTTCTACCCAGGGAAGACCTCGGATCGCTCCCTGGCACAATGCATCAAGGAGGCATACGACAAAGTAGAAAAGGGAAAGCGAGGCTACAAGGGAGCCTCTATCCAGGATAGCATAGTGCGNTTCAATCTCGGTGACAGAAATAACTACGCCATGCTCGCCCCTCATAGATACCTCATGAAGAAAACTGGGAAGAAGCCTCACATAATCTCCTAGCCTTGGATTAAGGAGCTGGCGTAGTCCACAATATTGAATGTCACGAAGATTCCCCATTTTGGTCGATATCAGGAGGCTAACGCTTGCGTTAAAATCCTCTTGTCGTGCTATCATGGTGGATACCTGTGTCTTGACAGGAAGATTATTGTTGATCTAGCGTTGATCCACTTGATCACAGGATTGATCATGCAGAGACCCGACCCTCAATAGTTCTACCCAGGGAAGACCTCGGATCGCTTCCTGGCACAATGCATCAAGGAGGCATACGACAAAGTAGAAAAGGGAAAGTGAGGCTACAAGGGAGCCTCTATCCAGGATAGCATAGTGCGCCTCTCTTGCCAACTTATAGCTGGCAAGCTTGTCAGAAATAACCGACCCACACGGGTCACCGGGTTCATGGTGGACCTCGTACGGAAGTGCGTGGAGGGGATGCAAATGAATTGGAATGCTACCTCGTCAACGAACTTGAGAAGCACTGTCACGAAGCGCAGGATCAAGGATACGAGTTCCACTTCAGTTGGCTACTTGTGTTGATTGCATTTGTCACTTGGCAAATGACAGAAGGAGCAATCATCTCGGAGATTGCACCTTTGGAGTCGTTGGTCGCAAAGTTCTCAACCTTATGGTATACGAACGACATGTCAAAGCAATGGTAGTCAAACGCATTGTTCCACGCCTACTATCAACAACTGAAGGTTTCCATAGAATCATTCCCACGCATGACTTCGTGCAAATTGCACCAGTATAGACCCCTATCTAAGTTATGCGCAGACCCACACTTTATTTATATCACTGCGTGTAGGGATGAGAGCAAGGAAGAATTACAGTCCTATTACAAGTTGACCGAAAAGGACATGGAGAAAATCACCAAGGAGTGGTTGGAGGAGTTCCATGTACCGGTTGATTATGTAGAACTCTCTAACCCTGACATCATAGGAAGCCCCTTGGTCACCCAGTTCGAACATGTAGGACACTCAAGTGCGAAGAAGAAAAAGAAAAAGGAGGAGGTTCAGAACATAGAGACCAATGAGGAGGACAATGCCTCGGAGGAAAATGGATCTGGCTTGCCTATAGGAGGAGGAGGAGATGAAGTAAATCAAGAAGTAGGAGGGTAAGAAGGAGAAAAACAAGGAGAAGGTGAAGCTAAAACACCAAAAGATCCCCCTATCGAAACGATAACTTCGTAGAAGAGGAAGGTTTCCCCGCAGAAACCTCCAACAAGAAAGAAGACCCGTGCCAATAATAACTAGCTATAGGCTACGCTCACAGAGGATGATATCGGTCTAGTCCACGAAGCGATGGAGGACGTGTTCGAAGATCTCTTGCAGAGATATGGAGAAAAGCATAAAGATATGTATGTAAAAGTCGAGAAGGAGTTGAAGGAGATACAAGAAGCTATTCGCTCGATCCACACAATCCCTACTGCACCTTGCTCATCAAAGACTACAGAGTTGGGAGATGAGCCAGCCCAACTTCGATGACTTGTGGATGCAACAGAGGTTCGAATTCAATGATTCTAAGAGGAGAAGAAGAAGGATATAGAATCCATGAAGAAAGAGAAAGAGGAAGTCTTAGAACAACTACGAGTTGCACGATACTGTGTAACCGCATATGAAAATTAAAGAGAAGAGTTTCGGGTGATGCTCAAGGAAGACAAAGTGAAGATACAGAGGGAAAAAGACCAGCTTCTCGTAGAGAAGACTGCAGTCAAAGAAGTGGTGAGCAGAGTACTTCTCTCTGTGCCAAGATTGACACAGGAGGAAAATGAGGCAGTCGAGGTTCAAGTGATGAAGATCATTGAGGCTATCGAGCAACTTCAAGCAAGGGTAACGAAGTTGGGGATTCAAGCAGTACCAAGCACTCGTAGGAAGTACACAACTAGAGGGTAGTCGAAAGGATAAAAACCCTCGCCTCAGAATGCAAGAAACTGAGTGACAGAAGCGCGCAGACCTACAAATGCCTCACGGAAGACCCAGAGCTTAGGAAGTTAGAAGCACAACTACAGGAGGCACAACAGTAGGCACTGACAATTCAAGTGCAAATGAAGTCACTCACTGTAGTCGAGAGAATGAAGAGATCAGAAGAACAATGCGTGACCCAACAACATATTACTGCCATCCAGAGCAGAGTAATGGAAGTCACACAAAGACTGCAATTGATGCAGGAGGAATCCTATGCAGTGTTTGAAGAAATCGAAGGACAAGCTTCGCAACTAGACCAAGTGGTTGCGATAGTGGAATAGTGTTTGGAAGGGTCTGTTACAGAGAAACTGATCCAGGATTTCACTGAGCAGGAGGCTCGGGCGAAGAAACAAGTCGAGGCAGCTCAAGCCAAACTTGAGACCTTCGAAGCAGCATTGCCCAAATTTGAGTGACTTGGGACGAGTCACAGGTGAGTGTTGGGGGCCTATTGGCCCTCGACCAAGTTTTGGGGAAACATTGGTCAAATTTGACCACTTTTTGGACTTCGACGCAGTGATCAAGGAAGGAGCACCCAGGCGGAGCTGAGATTGTGGATATCACTTGTTTTGTGGGCTTTGTGGACCCAACATGGGGTTTTTAGGGTTTTGTAATGGGTTAAGGAATGTCGGCCCATGGGTTTACCCATGATTAAGACTTTTTGTAAGCGATGTAAAAGTATAAATAAGAATGTAATGTAGTAGTAGGTGGGGGGAGAGAGAAGAAAATGGGAATGTAATTGGCTAAGTGCAAGAGAAAAGTAGTTTTGCGTTGCTTTGTGCAACAAAACATGTATGTAAGACTTTGTGCTTGATAAAGGAGTTGGCTCTGTGCCTTGACCTACTTTTGGGAAGGTGTATCTGGTGCTTAGTGCACAGATCACCTGTCTGATGCGAAGCTTGGCTCTATGGCTTAGTGCACATGAGCAGACGGATGTAAGATATTGAAGCCTAATAAAGAAGAATAAATAGTTGATGGACGTAGCCCCACACTTGGGTGAACCATGTATATCCTTTGTTGATGGTTTGCTTTGTGATATGATGTTTATGCTGTGAACCTGCTTAGTGCATTAGTTGTTATATATGATATATATATCTATGAATGCTTGGTGCTTTACTTATATTGAATGTGCTAGATCTA
>JASDQU010306794.1:105145-122984 GCA_032191745.1 Picea mariana
CCAAGCATAGAAGAATAATTGTCCCTAATTTTTTAACCTGGTCCATTCTATCTAACTGGTCCATTCTTCCGAAACTAATCATAGTGAAAACTGGAGAGAATGAGTTTTTCCTACGGAATGACTGTCCTTGATTACTAATATTGGACCATTCAACTGAATTGGGCCATTCTTCCAGTACTAATCATAGTTAAACCTAGATATAATGAATCTTCCCTATGGAATGAATGTCCGGACCATTTCCTATGGAAATGATTTTCTTTCACCAACCTCCTATATCGTACCATTCTTTAAAATTGCTCACAACTGTGAACTTCAAAAGAATGACTGCCCGGAGAGGTGGACCATTTTTCTTGACCACTTCTTAGAGTGACTAGCAAGGAGAATGATTGTCCTAGAACATTCCCCCAAACTAGCCACAAGGGGATTCACTGTCTATGGTACATCAACAATCTATCAGACCATTTCATTACGAAAATGACTGTTCATTCTGAACAATTTTCCGAACTAGAAAATGACTGTCCGTCAGAAATATTGGACCACTTTCTGGACTGGAAAGTGATTGCCCAACCTGAACCATTTTCCGAACTGGAAAATAACTTCCCATATATTAATAACATATCGGTGCTCCCTCCCAACCTAGGGAGCCATCTCTTCCCTTTCAACTAAGGGATTTTTCTCCACGAGCCCCATATTTTCCCTTAAGTATGTAAACTTTATTATGGATAGAGGATTTGTCAAAACATTTGCTACCTTCTCATTTGTGGAGATATACTGGAGTTTCACTTCTCCTTCCTGGAATTTATCATGAATAAAGCAATATTTGATCTCAATATGTTTTGACTGGTCATGAAACACTAGGTGTTCTGATAGCCTCATACAACTTTGATTGTCACAGTATATTATGGTCAAATTTGGTACCTGATCAAATAGTCCAGAAATCATCTTCTGCAACCATACTACTTCGGCACATGCTGCGATATATTATGCTTTTGTAGTGTTTAGTGCGACAGACTTATTTTTCATGCTAGCCCATGATATCATAGCAGAGCCCAAGCTTGAAAACATCCTTGAAGTACTCCTTTTGTCTTCTGCACTCCCTGCTCAATTTGAATCCGTGAATCCTTGAAGTTGTACATCATTGGTTGAGGTGTAACTTAAGCCATAGTTTAACGTCCCACAAATATATCTTAGAACATTCTTTGCAACTATCTAGTGATCATGTCTGGGTTCCACTTGGAACTCGCTTAAAGTGTTTACAACAAAGAAAATATATGGTTGAGTGTTCACTAGATACATCAACAACCTAATAAATTTTCGATATAGGGATGGATCTACTGGATCAGAATTTGAGTCTCTCACTTTTCTTATGTCTGTGGGCATAGAAGTGGCCATGGATTTACAATCCATCATTCCAAATTTCTCAAGGATTTTAACTACATACTTTCCTTGTCGAAGGAATACTTCACCACACTTCTTCCATACTTATAGTCCCAAGTAATAATGCATGAGACCAATATCTTCCATATCGAAATCAGAATCTAAATCCTTCTTACACAGGGTGATGAGAGACTCTACCCCTGTTAAGAATAGATCGTCGACATACAACAGTAGAATCACAGGTGCAATGTTCACAACCTTGTAGTAGAGATTTGGATCTCAAAGCCTTGAGGTTGTTCAATGTACACTTCTTCTTCAATTTCTCCATTGACAAAATTTGTCTTTACATCCATCTGATGTAAACTCCATCCCATGGAAGAAACAAGGGACATAATGGCTCTAATATAATTGTATCTAGCAACAGGAGCAAATGTTTCATCATAATATTCTCCCTCCTTTTGGGAGAACCCTCTAGCCACGAACCTTCCCTTCTATTTATCTATGCTTCCATCTATTGCAAGTTTGATCTTGTAGACTCATTTTGAAGTTACCACTGATTTTTCCTTGGGTCTAGGCACAATTTCCCACACATTATTTTACATGATAGACTAGTATTCTTCTATCATGGTTTCTTTCCACTGTTTCTTTTGAACCTCTTCTTCAAATGTGGTGGGTTCTTCATTTATAAGTTTTTTCATACATAATGCATAGTTGGAGAATATTTTGGGCTTCTTGCTTTCTCTGAAAGTACCACTTGGAGCTTTGATTTTTTTTTCTTCTTACAGAGTAACTTCAAGACAAGTTGGACATTTTCTAGTTTTGGGTATATTGACTAATTCAATAGGTCTGCATGGTTGCACTTGATGATCAAGTTGTTCTAGTTCTTCAATCTGACTTTCTGGAAAACCGATGCTTTCTTCTTTAGGCTCTTCATATTCCTCTTCCATGGAGTCTTCTATAGAAATCTTGAAAGCCAAATTCTCATTGAAAGTTATGTCTCTGTTGACTTCAATCTTATGTTGTTCTGGAATATAGATTCTATAGGCTTTGGATGATTCACTATATCCAACAAATATGCCTTTCCTTCCTAAGGGTTCTAGTTTCTTCCTTTTGTCCTTGGGAAAATGAATGTAAATGGGACAACCAAATATTCGTAAGTGTTCCACACTAGGTTTCTTTCCTGAGAAGGCTTCTTCTAGAGTCATATCCTTCAATATACGGTGGGGACTTCTGTTCTGAACATATATTGTTGTCATGGCTGCTTCTCCCCATAGGAACATGGATAGAATTTGATCATTCATTAGTTCCTTCATGGTTTCTTCAATGGATATATTCTTCCTTTATGCTACACCATTTTGTTGAGGATTATGAGGAACGGTTAGCTCCCTCCTAATCCCTATTGACTTACAAAAGGAAACAAATTCCTTGGATGTGTGTTCTCCTCCATTATTTGTTCTCAAAGTCTTGATTTTCTTGTTTGTGAGGTTTTCTATTTTTGCCTTGAATTCCTTAAACTTGTTGAAAACTTCATCCCTTGTCTTCAAGAGATATAACCAAGTCTTTCTTGAGTAATCATCTATGAAGGTTACATAATAAAGAGAGCCTCCTAGAGATTTGACTGGCATTGAACTACAAACATCTGAATGTATTAGATCTAGGATTTCCTTAGATCTACTATCACTACTTGAGAATGGCTTCTTAACATTCTTACCAAGTGCAAATCCTCTCCAAATTACTTCATTTATAGATTGTAGTTCTGGTATTCCTACAACCATTTTCTCGAGGAAAGGTAATGCTTGATAGTTAATATGAGCATACCTTCTATGCCAAAATTCACTAGCATTGACTTCATCATGTATAATAGCTTCATCATTTCGTTCTATTAATCTGTATAATCTTCCTTCATGAGTTCCAATAACTCTATCATTCTCTATGTTGGAGTCTCTAGACCAAGATAGTACTTCACCATTTACAAAGGATATTCTATTTCCTTTGTCATCTAAGGAAAAGATATATACAAGATTATTTTCTAAACCAGGTACATATAAGACATTACTCAAATGAACATTATTACCTTATTCCAATTTGATGGAGGCTTGACCAATTCCTTTGATTGGATAGGTGTTCTTGTCACCAAGTTCTACTTTGTGAGATGTCTTCTTTTCGTTTATATTGGACAGTCTGACCTGGTCTCCTGTCATATTCCTAGAAGCTCCACTGTCAATTATCGACATGTTATCTTCAAGGGATCCTGAAAGAGATGATTAGTGTAGATGATCTGCCTTTTCATTCATGATTTATGTTGATTGATCGCTGGTCAAACTTTGATTTTGAATGGTCAAACGTTGACTTGGACCCAAAATATCAACCTTGAGGTTTTTTCCTTCTGAGAGTTCCAATAGGTGCATTGGACTAAGGCACACTAGGATATCCTTTCCTTGGTCAAAACGTTCCATCATAAAGTGTTGGGAAAAAGGTGTAGGGTTTTGCAGCTGCACCTTCTAGAAAAACCTAGTGACAGTGCTTTAGTAACTGCACCTGCTAGAAACCATAGCGATAGTTCTTCAACGAGCTTTATAATGTATGTCTTATATTCCTTACAGTGGTTAGACTGACTGAATGAGGTGTGGGCCCATAACCTATTAGAATATAAGAGATGTACTTGTTTTCACCATGGACAATATAGCAATATTGTCACCCAACCATAGGCACAAATGCCACCCTCGAGCACCTTTAACCTTGTCAGATAGAATAATTATGAAAGAAGAACAATAGCCAACCAAGGTAGTGTACATCTCTCCAAGGCTAGTGTACCAAGCAACAACATCCAAAGACCAAACATAAAGTCCAAACCATAACCCAAGACTAAGTCATTATTGCAACAATTGTAGTTTTCCACCAGTCATGCGCACCTCTAGTCCTTATGCAGTTGTGAGTGAATGAGACCAAATGAGCTCTAGCGCCCTCTATTTATATACTGCTCCAAATCACTTGACTGGGCCAAATTCTCTTCCTAGACACTAATAACTCAATATTAATTAATCTCTTGAGCCGACTTGTCTTCTAGGGTTATTATCCAATGTTTTAGGGTTTCTCTTGCGTCCCGGGATATTCTAGTCTCATCAAGGCTACATGTAGAGGTTAATACCTCCCGCAGCTACCATAACTATCAAAACCATGTAATAAGGACTGGCAATTTATGTTGTTTACCATCCACAAAGTGGGGAAGTACTCGAAGGATTCCCGCATTGTAAAAACATCCAATTTCACCAAATAAACTTTGCTAAGAGAACTTCACCACAAACGTGAGGAAAAAAGTGACTAAAAATAACCTAAAATCTTGGGAATATGTATATGTATGGATAATTGGTCAGTCTTGTCGGGTCAAGTTCATTGGTGGAATAACGCGTTCAATTAAGAATCCTAATAATCTTGGTTATGTAGCTCTATATTAGAACAAAACTTCGATGAGTCATCATTTCTCTAATTTGGGTGTAAGTGCATTGCCAATCCCTATCGAACTGTAATCATGCCAAAGAGGACAGGTGTTGGGAATGCATATAGAGATGAAGTGGGATGTACATTGTAAATACTTGGCTCGTTTTCCTGGTATAATTTGCATACACTTGGATGGCATATATATATATATATATATATATTTGCATACACCTTTTCAAATGCATGTTGTTCATCTTCCTTTTTGGATGTTCATCCACCTTCTCAAATGGGTTAGGGTTCATCCACCTGTTTGTTAGCACGTGCTAGGGTTTACAAAACCTATGGAAATACCCAAACAAGTCAACAGTTCCACTAACTATTGAGGAGTACAAGCTATACGCATTTTTTATTCTCGATCTTCTCTTTGTTTCCTTTGTGCTTCTCAATCTTCTCTTTATTATTAATGTAATTGTTTTCGTGGTCATAGTTTTGATTGCATGTAATCGTTTTGGTGGTCATAGTTTTGATTGCATGTGGTTTGGTTACTAGGGTTTTGGGTGTCTTAAGAGACATGGGGATTACAAGCCTGGATAATTCCAACCACAAAGAAATGGTATTCTTCAAGTCGTTGAACATTTGTTTCTCTTCTATAGATTTTCATATGAAGTGCACTAGCCTCTTCAAAAAGTTTGTTTCTAGGGTATTTACTGCAATTCAAAGGAAGATGAAACAAATTGCATTCAAATTATGCGTAAATTTAGTAGTAGTAATGCGTGCATAGATGGTATAGAAACATGTTCTTCATTGACAATAAATTATAAGAATGAAAATAAGAGTATATTGGAAGGGGTAAGGGAACTTGATCGATTTATGAAGTGGTTTGGTTTCCTTCATGTTTCTTCTTTGTATCATCCAACTCTATATGAAAGGAAGAGCATGGCTATGGAGTTGTTTTTGGTTATGATTAATATTTGGCCCATTAATCAACTACAAAAGAAAGATTCTAGTAAATGTGCATCATCTTCATCTCGAGGTACTAGTTACTACCATCCATATGATCACGGATTTCTTTTAGTAGAATCCACACTGGTAGTTGTCAGAGCTATTGTTAATAGTTAGGGAAAATTGAGAGAAAATGCATTTCAAATACTTATACAGTTCCCTACTCCTCTACCTAACATCACTAATAAGGTTAGTGTTAATAAAGTTGTAGGGTGGGAAAAAACTCTTGTTAGTAGTCCACGTGTGAGAGAGACTTATGCAGGAGCATTAACCCTGCATCTTATCTTTAGAAACTATGTTCAAAATCTTGGCTAGATTGTGAGGATTTCCAAAGATCATTTTTCTGAGTCGATCAAGTGAATATATTACTTAATCTACTCGATCTTGTGTTGGTGAATAAACAAGCTAAACATGTTCTTTGGTACAACACCTCTAGGATGAAAAGATGCAAGCAAAGACTGGTACTTGAATATTGATGTAAATAAATGTTCTTATATGTGAGAAAAACAATAATGTCGCTAATTTTAATTTTATTTCAAGGGTCCAAGAGTACCAATAAATATTGAGGAGGAGCATTTAGATTGATTTGTCTTAGCTAAAATTGCCACCAAAGAGTCATCTTAGCCCGCAAATAAGAAGTAATAAGTTATTTCGTACTGTTTTGGTTTAAAATATGAAGGAATTATGAATTAGTTACCACTACACATACATACTTATTTTATTAGTAATCACTCAACCTTTCAAAAATGTCAAGCTACGTTATAGTGTTTCAATGAAATTTATTACACTGAATGCTTAGAAAAACAAATGAAATGCATTTTGACCAGTTGTCTTTACATATGTTTTTTCTTTTCAGAGTTCAAAAGGTAATAATTTATAAATAAAACAAAACAATTATAAACACTTTACAATTTATATGATATAAAACTTCAAACAATATCTCATATGTAGACAAAACAACATGATGGATTTTTTCCCTTCCATGATGATTGTTCTTCAAAAAATCTGTATTGATGTTTTTCATACAAATCTATTTATATACTGATGAGAAATTTTTCCTAGATGAAGGGTACATACAACATAACACATTTTGAGATGAAGGGTACAAATAAAAAAACACAATTTGAGAGGAAGGGTACAAATGGGATTGGTTAATTGATCGACTAAAAGAAAGGAGAGGTAACATGTTAACAAAATAATACTGAATTTATGGCTATGAACTACGAAAGAGTTGCATCGAAAAACACCAATAGTGGTAGGGTTGGATTGATCAATGATAATAGAGAGTTAGTTGCGATGTACTTGTTCTTTTTACCGTGAAGGAAAATAGAATATGTGCAATATTTGACTCACCTTCTATCTTGCAGAAGTCAAATACACACTACCATGGCGTCTTCTTGGTGAGAGTGATTCCTGCTAAAACTGGGTGAGCCGCATATTCTTGGTGATAGTGAAATAAATTGGTCCATACACAGATAGGGAAGGTCAACACAGGGTGGAGAAGACAGAGCATCCTCGAAAATGACAAAGAATATGTTTGCATGAAATGTAGGTGGCACTTCAAGAGCAAGTGAACAAAAATATTGGTTATGGACTATGCGTATGGAAATGGACAATGTATTTATAAACATTTAATTTTTAGAACTAATGATAACTTGAAACTTAGCATTAATCCGTATTGTGATCTATACTCTAAATACATATCCATGTTTCCTAAGTTTGAAACCACTTGTCTCATCTCTTGTCTCGCTATGAGGCCAAATAAGACCTCAAAGTTTTCCATTGGTTAAAATAAATGTTGTGCCTATTTGATAGATCTAGAAAAAGTGTTTAATGAAACGGAAGACTAAAAATTTTGGTTAAGTTTCTTGATTTTTGTGTGGGACTAATGAAAAACTAAAAATCGTTTACAATAATCACTGCTACCTAAAGGTAGGGACTAATAAAACATTAAAGATGATGTCGTTAACATCTAAAACTTGAAGGGTTCCATTGTAGTCATTTAAACACAATATCAACACGACCATTTAGGCAATGAAGTATAATTTAAGGGGTGGTGGATTCCATTTCATAATAATTCTATGTCAACTTCAATCATAATACTTTGTAGCCACATATTACACATACATGTACATTGGGAAATCCCTTCATTGGTTATGGAATTGGGATAAATTAATTATGTGGTTTACATTGTCTAGTAAAAGTATGCATGATATCAATTATGAATTATGAAATCCTTCAAACATATGCTAGCCAAGACACATCATTGTACATGGGAAATGCCATGTTGGTTTTGGAATTAGCCTATATTAGTGATGTGGTTCAAATTGATCAATATAATTCTTGGTGATATCGATTATGAATGACATGGAATGTGAAGAGGGATGTCCCGAAAGAAACATACCATTTGAGATTACATGCATTGAATGATTCAGGGAGCAAAGTGGAATATGTGCAAATCACCAAAAAAAACAACACCAACAATATGTTCATGGTTGAGCTAATCTCTTGTCTATTGAGGGTCGATCCCGTCTTTGGGAGGAAAGTTTCCCTTGACATCACACCGATGTTGGATTCTCTACATTCTCCATTGTATCCATGTTTTGGTTCTTCATTGTCTAGAACACAAACTGTAATCACTATAATAGTTGTATTTGTAACTTATTTTCCTCAAAATAGGACCAAAGTAAGCTACAGAGTCACAAATGTTTGTTGGTCCCTTTTTAGTTCAAAGTGAGTGATGTAATGGAAATAAAGGCAAGGTTGTTATTTTTGAACTCTTAGCATCTTGTGGATGAGCCTTGGTACTAGTGAAGAGATCCGTCAAAGGACACCTTTAGGTATGGAATGTCATTTGCAGTTTCAACGTAGTCAAGTTCTAACAATGGATTTGAGTAACTCAATCGTTTCTAGGGAATGATGTTGTTAAGGAAAATTATATAATTACATCCTTAGTTAGTTTGTCTAGTGTTACAAGCATTTGGTCAGTTATTCTAAAGTCTTGTAACTTATTTGTGACTATATTCTGTAACTATATGTTTGTATTAATATACAATACATATCAATGGTTTTGTGTGTTGCAACATTAGTTCTACATATACGTTTACATGGTATTAGAGAAAAGGTTTAAGCCTCTTCATAGTTGATGAGGCTCTTCTATTATTGAAGAGAAAGTACCACTGACACTGAGCCATTATATGGACAACGTTCCAACTTATTGAGCAGTAAGGCCATTATGTGGACAACGTTCTAGCTTATTGAGCAATAAGGCCATTTTGTGGGAAACTTTCCATATTTATAAAGAAGTGAGGATTAAACTTGAAGCATGTTTCTATCAAATCCAACGAGAGAACGTTGTTGTCAGGAGCAAGTCAAGACTTGATAAAAGGATAAAGGGAATTGTCATCGCATATCTGTTGAATACAATTGCAATAATAGTGCCCATCAAATATCTGTTGAATACACAATTGTCATCACATATCTATTGAATACATTGATACTAGTATGTTGCGCCCATCACATATATGTTGTATGCATTAAAATTTCCTCTAATATATTTTCAATCCAAGCACCTATTTTAGTTGGCTCCAACTATAAATTTTGGAGTCTGAAAATGCAATTTTTTTTGCAAAGTCAAGGGTGTTGGGATTTTGTGCAATCAAGGTTCCAAGAACCTGATGCAACAACTATTACTAACATGAACATTTCCCAATGAAACAAATTAGATGAACAAAAACAAAAATAGGGAAAAGGAAAATATTGTATTATGAGTTCCTTAGATGATGCCATATTTCCCAAAATTACTGGTGCAAAAAGTGCGAAAGAAGCATGGGATATTCTTAAGTTAGCATATCAAGGTAATGAAAAGGTGAAAATTGTAAGGCTTCAAACTCTTAGGGATTAGTTTGAAACCCTTAAGATGAGTGAATCAGAAAGTGTTAGAGCATCAATTCCAAACTAATTTTTTAGCAAGAAGTGTTGAGAGATATGTGCTAGTGTTGAGCGAGCGCAATCTCGAAAGGAGAAAATGCCAAAGACAAGGTATCACCAGTATGCAAGAAGAGTCACCCTGGAGCTAGTATGCAAGAGGCTGCAAGACTCTTTATTTTTTTTAATTAAAATGTCATTATCTTAATTTTAAAAGATTAATTTTGAAGCAGGTCATGAGCTTATTTTTGGCATTTGTAGTAACAATACAAAATTAAAAGAGAAATTTGAAAACCTGTCAGAAGAAGAGAGGCACGATGGAAAATATTCCCATTGGATAGTTGTTGCATAATATTTTAAGAGAAGGGATGCCAAAAGAAAATAAAATTCACACTGTGATTGAAGAGGTGTTGCATAATATAGAGCAATAAACCCACTGTAATAAAGTTATTGCCAAGGGTAAAAAAACAATAACAACATGAAGAATATGTGAGAAACCCTAAAGACATAAGAAACTGAGAATCCCCAAAGACGTAAGCAAATGAGAAGCCACGAAGATGTGAGAAGCGGTGAAGACATGAGAAGCATAGAAGCTGCATTATTTTAATTAAAAGAGGATGACATGAGTTTTTTTAATTTTCAAGAATGGCATAAGACTTATTTTGGCATTCATAAAGAAATAAAAATAGATATTTTATTATAATTTTTAAATGACCGTGTAAATCTCGTGAGAGGATCGGCATGTGATTTTAAGAGATCATGTAAAGTCAAGAAAAGGTAACGATGGGTGAGGAAGTCGAGCCTTGAAGATTGTGTGATTGTGTGGTCTCAAAGAGGTTGAATTGATTTGGATCAAAATCAAATTGGTGTGAAAAAACATGAAGACAACAAAGCTATGACAAAAGTGGAGCGATAAAGGTAGGATCGATAGATCATTGCAATAAGAGAAGAAATAAGCTAACCAATAAAGAAAATATCGAAGTGGAGCGAATAAGACAAGAACATCAAAAAAATGAAGAAGACAAGAAAGTAGCAGATATTGAATCTGCAACAAAAATTTTGGTACGAAGTCACCAACAAATATAAGAATCCACTATGAAGCGATGGAGAGAAGGCATTGGCAAGAGATCGCATGGAAATGGATCAAGATAACTACCCAGACATGAAATGTTGTATTAAGTCAGGCCTACATAGATTAATATGTGATCATCTAGTGTGTATACCTCTTATATATAGAGCGGATGTCACATCAAGTTGTGGAATGAACCACTAGTATAGGTACAAGGGTGGCATGTGTACTCATATCTAAGATTGATGGCTAGTCGAAGAAAGTTGAATCTTCAATTAAAGGGGGGAACGTGAGATGGTTAGGACCAAGTTATGTCTAAGGGGGAGTCTAATACATTGTAAATCATCAAAGATGAAGCCATACTGAAGAAATATTAGTCCAAGGGAAGTTGTTGATAGTTTTTTAGTTAATGGTATTAACAAATGTAATTAAGGGGGAGTGTTAAGGAAAATGAGATAATTACATCCTTAGTTAGTTTGTCTACAGTTACAAGGAGTTGGTCAGTTATACTAACATCCTGTAACTTATTTGTAACTATATTTCGTAACTATAAGCTTATATTAATATACAATACAAATCAATGGTGTTGTGCATTGCAACATCAGTTCTGTGTATACTTTTACAGATGTTGTGTTGTGTTGACTAGGTTTGAGTTCCATGGAGTATCTTGTGGGGGATTTTGAAAACATATGGATGACAGGATTTTATTTTCAATTATGTGTGGTTTGGGTGAAGGCGTGTTCTATAAATCTGATTGTCTCATCAATGGAGGTCATTCTAGGTCAGTGACCTAATGGCTCTTTAAGTGTGGGATTTTCCTTAATTACCAGGTCTATCTCTTCCATCATATATTCTAACTCATTTTTTTTTCAATAGTATTGTCTCCAACTGTGACATAGTGACCAAAAATATTACCAACTACTAGCCAACCATTCGAGTTTAGAGCTTCCAAGAAGAATATGCCAACATGTCCATTTGGTTTGTCTTTAATGGAGAATGATCCAACCTCATCTGTGCTAGGTATAGAGTATACTTTACTTTTCCATGTATATTATTTCTCTGCCATTGAGAGCCATCAAAATAGTAGTCTACCAATTTATACATTAACACTTCCTCTACAACATCATAGTAAAGAACAAAAGGTGGGCATGAGAGGGGGTGTTTGCAACATTTGGTCAGATTTACCATTTTGCACATATTTTCTTCAGTTTTCCACTTTCATGCATACCCATGCATCTTCATGTTTCTTATGTTATTGCTCTACAATTTTCCATCATCGTTGTCAAGCATCTAAGGTAATTCAAAAAGTATACAATCTTTATCCATGTTATTTATCTGAAAATTCTTGGGATTGAACGAGATTTGATAGTGACAGGAATTAGCTGTGATGTTTAAACTGGAAGAGATTTGAGATACAACCTTCTGCATGGATTAATCCATGCATTAATAGACTCCTTAAATCACATGCAATAATTGTAAGTGATTTCTTTTCCATCATTGATTTTTTTAATGAATAAATTGTTGCTAGTGAATTTTGGCTAGATTGATGTTGTAGGTCATTTGGAGTAAATAACTTGTTGGATGAAATTCCAAAGGATTTTGGGAATCTCACCAATTTGATATCATTGTAATCTCATGTCTATAGTACTTTAATTTGATTTCTTGTGTCTTATCTTTAATTTCATTTCGCATTGAAGCATTGGTAAATACTTAAGGATTGTCTATAGCATGCTGGCTTGTTCTAGTTTCGTAGGAGTATTGACTCAAATAATTCGAATGAGATGGTAACACTAGAGATGTGACAAGTAATCCAAGGTAAATATAAGAGGAAAAATATATGGGTTCTTCCAAAGACTTCTCCTCATCCCCCTTCATTGTACTTATGTGACTTTGACTAAAGGAAACATACATGCGGAAAGGATGAATTGAATGCCAATTATGGTGGACATGTGGTAGATAGAATTGGAAAACAACTTGTTTTGGATGATAGGTTTTGTGAGTATAGATATCTATCGTTCCTTTATAATTTATAAATTATGATTAATATTTGACTAAATATTTTGTCACAACAAATATTACGTTACTTTGAAATGAAAGAAGCTAACCAATAGATCACCATCTACATAATGGACAAAAGATGTACCATGGGAAAACCTAATATGGAAAAAACCCAGCTCAAATGTGAGACATATCTCTCACTCCTTTCTCTTAGTTATGAAATGCAAATACAAATAAAGGGTACTCACTATGGAGTTTCCATGGACATTGTGACCAGTATGGGAGCTATAAAACCTTCTACTTTCTTTCTTCTACTTCAATATTCCACTCCTAGATGCCATGCTCAATTATAGAACAATAACAATACAATAATAATGAAACCCCCTAATATCATAGTTACCTAGTATTTAATAATGACTTGATAGCCATCTAGGGTTAGGGTTAAGGTTTTTGCATTCATCAAGTGCAAATTAGTGTTAGGGTTTTGGATCCTCTAAAATATTCTTGAAAGTCAATGTATGACTATATTTGAATGTGTGAGTAATGGAAGTTTACGTGGCATATACTCAATACCATGGTGGTCAACATGATATGTAAACTTGCAAGAGGAATAAATTCTTCATATGAACTTCGATTTAGGTGATTTTTGTGTTGTTCAAAATATCTTGATTTGTAGAATAGTGTCAAGAGGTTGAAATTTTTTTTCACAATGTGTTGACCTCAAAAAATGTCATTTGATGTCTCAAATAAGCTTCAAAATTTTATGGACCCCACATCACCAAAGTGAGACCTACCCCTAAAAATGGGCCCAACAAGCCAATAACATAGATCTCTCCACCTAGAAATTACCAAAATAGACAGATCAATAAATTATATAATGATCCATTTGCAATCATAACTCCTTGTTTAGGGAGGATTTTAGTCCCAACAATATTTTACTGAAGGTGATGRGTAAATGTTTCATATACCTTCTCTTTGGAGTACCATTTGGGCTTGCATAAAAGTTTTCCTTTCAACCCAAACCAYTAGAGTTCATGTTTCCCTTTTCTAGTTRTTCTGGACCTCTTCTACAAAATTATATCTTTTGCTAACTCTATCCAATTTTTCGGTGTAAATCCTCTATGRTCAGTAGGAATTGCTCATTAGTTTCTTGTCTAAAAATGGAAATCTCATAGAGTTTATGGATTTTCACATTCACTACTAAGTAAATGTGTATATATTGGGGTACATAGTGTCTRCAAGATTTATCACCTACCTTCTCGAACACTTCAAAAGGACCATACTATAGAACCTTGATCTTCTTATCCAATACCTTGTAGCCTTTGTTTGTTCGAATACAACCAAAATCTATCTCCCACCTTGAATATTTTCTCAACTTGTGATGATTATTTTGAGCCTTGTWCTTTTTCTTATGACTTTTTCAATGTCTCATATACTTGCAAATGGAGCTACTTGATTTTATGAATGAATTTTCCAGTGTTCAATGCTTATGATGTGGTGTCTTCCCTTGCTACTCCTTGTTATCCATATATAACATATAAGGGAAAGGGTGGAAAATACCCAAATMAATATTCAAAGGGGGACTTACTRGTGGAAGTGTGGTYTACTCAATTATAAGAGTGTTGAATATAAATCAAAATTTCATCCCATGTCCTTAGGTGCTTCTAATTATAACACATCAAAATATGAACCAATGTCTTGTTCACTACTTTTTTATGTCCATTTTTCTATGAATGGAGGGTTGTAGATCTCTTCAATTTTGTGTCCATCTTCTCTGAAAGTGTATTCCAAAAGGCACTGAGAAATCCAGTATCTCTGTATGATATTATGCTCCTTGGTATCCCAAAATGCACCAAGCCTTGTCAAAGAAAATGTTTGCTACATCTTATCCCTTGATGTCCTTTTTACAAGGTATGGGAATGTACATATTTCTAAAATTTTCAACTACCACAACAGATACTCATGTCCCTCCCTTGTTCTTGGAAAACCACCCACAAAATCCATGGATATGATCTCCCATGGTTTAGTAGGTATAGGTAAGGGATGATATAAACCTTGATTTATATTAATGGGTTTGATGGTACAAAAAAATGTATCCTCTAATAAACCTAGCTACATCTTCTTACATTATGGGTCAACACACATACCTTTATAAATTGGAAATTGTTTTCCCAACACCAAAATGTCCTACAACTTTGGAAGTGTGAGCCTCTTTTATAAGCTTCAATATCTCACCTTTAGGAGCATAAAGATTATATAGCTGGTAGAGAAATCCATCTTGGAGATAATAGTCAACCTTACTTTCACTTTCTTCCATGCAATCTTGAGCTTGTAGCTATTGAAATACCACTTTAAAGTCCTAATCTTCTATGTATTCCTCTTTATATGCATCATGGGTGAAATTTCCATGTGAAGAAGAGTACCCAAGGCTATGAACGTGGATGTGGGTGGCCTTTAAAACATGTCTACCAAATTATTAGTTCTTCCCTTTTTATGTTTGATGATAAGATGGAATTATTGTAAAAACCCCATCCACTTGTAGTGTTTGGTTTGTTGAAGCTTACTCTAAGATTGCAAATATTGTAGTGGCTAGTGACCAATGTGGATGATGGTCACCTTTCCCATCAAGGTGTTGCTATAATCCTTAGTTTCATCTCATCAAAAGTTGTTTGTTCCCCAATATAAACTCTCATCACTCACTGTTATGGCATGGAGTCGTGTAGCAACAACTAAGAAGGATGCTATAAACTTCCATAAGTACCTTGCTACTGCCACAAACTCCTAACCTTAGTTGCATTGGTAGGGGTTGATAGCTTGAGGATGGCCTCCATCTTCACATGATATATCTTAAGTTCCCTTCCACTAATCACATAACCCAAGCACACCAATCACTATTGACCAAATTTACATTTCTTAAGGTTTGCTAGAAATTTATGTTTTTTCAAGGTCTCTAACACCTACATGAGATGTGAGATATATGTTCTTCTGAGTTAGAGTTACAAAACAATATATCATCTAAGTGCATCATTATAAATGAATCAAGAAAGGGATGTCATACATCATTCATCAAATTGATAAATGTAGTTGGTGCGTTACATAAACTAAAATGCATTACAACCATTCACATAGACCTTACCTTGTCTTGAAGTTAGTCTTCTAGGTGTCTTCATCTTTAAATCCTATCTAGTGCTATCTCAATTTGAGATCTAGCTTGATGAAGTACTTGGCATGCTACAACTAATCTATAATGTTATCAATCATGGCTAGAGGGTATCAATTATTAAGGGTGATCTTATTCAAACCTCTAGAGTTGATACAAATTCTCCAAGTCCCATCCTTCTTGAGTAGTATGATGATAGGTGACCTACAAGGTGAGTTTCTTGGTCAAATTAATTCATGTTCCAATAGCTATTGCAACTATTTATTCACTTCATTTGCTTCTAGGATGGATTATCTATACAATCCAATGTTTGCAAATGGAGAGTTAGGTAAAAATTGTATCTCATGCTCCACTTTCCTCTCAGGTGTAACCCTTTAGGCTCTTATAACATTTCTCTGTACACCTGCAAAATCTCCTCCAACTAATGTTTCTACCCTTTTGTACTTTGTTCTAGAGATGTGTTTACCTTTACTAATCCATCTCGTGGTTGATTCTCTCTTGAGAAGAGTAATAAAAACTTCCTACTCAAAGTGATCAATGTCTTGGCTTGGTTGGCACTTATAAAAGAAATATTGGATTTACCTTTATGTGCATTGATGATAGACTTCCCATTCTTGATTAAGAAATATCGGTTTTCTCTCCTCATGAATATTTCATCCCTCACATATGCATTTAGGGGATTCCAAACACAACACCATAGACATCAGGTGGTACTATGTCTAAATCCACTTCATAAATATAGTCTAAATTTATATAAAATTTGATCTTACACTACATAGCGACCTTGAGCTACACGTCCTTATTTATCCATTCCAATGGAGATGGGTGAACCTCATGACCTTTAACTTCAAATCCAATCTTGTTGACAAGATATGTTTTTATGAGGTTAGATTATTAATCGAAATCAAATAGGTCATCCACCTTTGTAACAAATATTTCATTATATTATTTGGAATTAAATAGTGGTTTTACAATTCCCCCCACCTGGTAAATAAATAAATAATATAAAAAATAAAAAACTCAATTCTGGTGAGTTCCTTGTAATAATATTTTTCAAGTTATAATGAAATATGTGTTTTGTCTTCTTGACATGGATCTTAATATGGAAGAGTTTATTCATCTTCATCTCTTCCTTGGGATGGAGGCTAGTGATATTCACTTCCTTTTGCATTGTAGTGTAGACAATATTTTCATATATATCTAAGCTATTCTATACCTGGTTGCCTGAAGAAATAGCTAGTATCTTTTTCTTATTGGCATATTTATTGTAGTTCTTTGGATTTAAATCTAGATCTAGCTTCCAAAAGTGTGACCATCTATATGAAAATGGTTACAATGGTTTCTTGGATATTTTCATTTATGTACTCTCATTGTTGTCTTATTTTCCTTTCTTCTCCACTTCTTTCCCTCCATGGAAGTATCTTGGTGGTATTTTAACTTGGAACCATTTGGTTTCCCTTTTTTCCTGTCCATATTCTCTAGATATTGTTCTTTCACAAGTACCTCATCAATTATCCTAGGTTTAAAGATCATCACTCGCCTTTGTAAATGATTGTGTAGACCACCCAAATACTATAGGAGTACATCCAAGTTCTTAAGATATATTCTCAACATAATGACCATTTTTATGAACTCAATGGTGTACACTTGCACACTTTGCCCTTGCTTCTCTCAGAAGTAATGTCGATAGATCCATTAGTCATCTTCATATCCAACATGGTTGTATTGGGACTCAGTGAGGGTTTTAAACACCTCCCACTTAGTCACTAGGGTATCATTCTCTACACTAAGCATCTGCGTGTGATTTTCCCACCAAGTTTGGGCATGGTCTAGTAACTTCAATTAGGAAAATAAAATATCCCCCCCCC
>JASDQU010306795.1:21350-33069 GCA_032191745.1 Picea mariana
GGATGTAAGTTCAAGTCTTGAAGGGCGAAGTCCCTGGTCACATGGGTCCCTTGGAAAATATTAAGGGATAAACGCAATATCCTCTCTGCAATAAAGAGGTTAATGGCATGGGCACGAGCCCTCAGTCATATGGTTGAATGGTCTAAAGGACAAATGCCCTTCTCCCACAAAATTCAAACTCTGACACTCCCACTAAGGTAAACTTCAAAGGATTGGAAGGACTTAGACATTTCAGTCGATCCTACCCCGATCCTCTTGTGGATTCACATCTCATAACTATCTAGTAGAAAATCTAAGATAAATTGAAATTCATGAAATATAGCAGTTTACAGAAGCAAAAGAGCTTGTCTAATAAATGTTCGAATACTGCAAGACTTAATCATAAACACAAACATTTCATCATCATATCCAATATAATACACAAAGTATGAAAATACTTATCAGAACTGGAAAATGTGAAGCAACTATTGAAAGGGGTGCTTGTTTCCTCCCAACCATAGGCACAATCACTCCTGACGGATTTACCACTGGCCACCCCCGAGCTAGACCATGGTGATCTGAGAGAGATTCTTTCTCCTTGCTCCACAACAGTCAAGGACGGAGGTTACCCTCCTCCTCCCAGAGGAAATTGGAAACTTGTTTTCTCTGCTCCAAGCAAGGAGGTCTGCATGAGTACTTCCTCAGTCACTTGTCAGCCCCATTTATCATCTTGTAGCCAAACCCTTCCCATGGCTTCTTACATCCAAATCGAACTTACTGCTCAAATTTTTCCTCTCAACTCTAGAGTCAGAGTATTTTCTCTRCTCTTCTCAGGAGAGTGTTTTTCTCTACTATGCTCTCTCGCCCATCTGTGTTTGTCCCCGAATTACCTCATTTCTTGCCTTCCTCCACAAGGTTGGGTGGGTYCGAACCCAAATTCGTGGTCAGKCCTGGAAGCCTTACAAATGTGTACCCTGYCCCATCTCCTCATTAACTCTTGAGGATGGCCTTCCAACTACCATCCTGACTGGTAATKCATTTATGGGTTAGAGGACTGTTGAGAAATTACAMCYAGTAGGTATTGGTCTGYTGAGGGTCATCTCAACCATACTTGGTTTCCCTTCACCATCTCTCTCATAGCATCCATGGTCTATCTTGGCAAAATTTTCCCCCTTTCAGCAGTTGTGCAACACATATTCAAATTCTATTAATAACATAAATTCATACTTTGACCCTTTCATACAAGGGTTCATCAAATCAAACATTCACACATATTTAGTTCTCCATAGTCTCTTGGTCAGTTATAGTTATATGGGAAACATGGGTATTACACTCAACGACAACAAAAAAACATCCACCTAAATTATTGTCTTAGTACACTATTTTGTCAAATGTTTCATTAGTCATTGTTGCAACCATTGACCTAGATTTTGAAAACATAATGAAATAGTAACTTACATTTATTATACAACCTAGTTTGGAATAAAAACTAAACTCATAATATAACTGGTGCAAGTAATCTGCTCATGGAAGGGACATGGAACTAAGTATAATCACTTGGTCACCAAAAAAGTGATTGAATAATGCATACACAACTAGTATAACCAAACATTCCAATAGTCATCCAAGGACTAATCAAACTTAAGCAATGATTTTTAACAATCTTAATTGTTCATTGTTAAACAACACATCAAGGAAGATAAGTGTTTGTCAACCACACAACCCAATCTAATGCAAGGGCATTCTCAATCTCCTTGGCTACCCTCAAGTTGGAGTGCTTGGTCAAAATCTTAGTATTTGGGATCTATATTGTCTACTAGCCCTAAATTTTATAAAAAACTAGTTATATAGATGACAACATTTGATGTATCCAACAACAAAAAGCAAGAATTAACCAACTCCTCAATTACCCACTATAGCAACAAAATACTCACAAGCACAATCACAAACTCAGGGTAACTCTATCTACCAACCAACTAATCTCTAACCAACCTCAAGTTAACCTTCAAAACTATCAACCAATTGAGATATATAGACCCAGGGGGGGTGCCCATTAGATTTTCTCCCGATTTTTATTATTGGCCTTTCATTATCCCCTCATGATCCTTCAATTTCTTTTATGAATATAAATGATTTGTGCACTAACACACTTTAGGTCTATTCCAGGCCCCTAAATAATACACACCTAACTTTCCCTAGGACTCCTTGTACTTGACACCTCACACTTGACCAACATATGACTCTCATTACACTTGTACTTTCCCATGCATGCAACCAATGTATGGTCTACAACACACCATTGATATTGCATCAACATCTAGTCCACATGACACCATCATGCGAGATCGATATCCAATGACATGTGCCACTTTGATTCTAGATCATTGGGTCGCATCCACAACATCTTATTGCTTGGAGATTCAACGTGTCTGTCTAACTTGGTGATCAAACTTGGCTTGGTCCATGCTACTAATCAATTTGGACTAAATCAATGTGTTCCCAATGGACTTGCATTGAGGATTTGAAGGATCAATTATCCTTGTTTGTTGTGGTTAAGACTGACCAATAACACCCATTTCATTTAATGTATTTGATCAATTAAACATGTATAAATATGTAATGTCTGCTTTGAAAATGTTCACTAGTTTCGATAGAGACTTCTTGTTATATAATTTTCAGGATTGAGCTTGGCATTGTCATTCCCACAACTTGAGTTACAATTATATTGCACCTCGCTTCAAGTCTTCCCATTCTTTGTACCTTATTCATGTGTGTGATTTATATAAATACAATTGAGCAATCTAGTGTTAATTGTTTATTATTTGTTTGGGGAGTATCCTTTGATTTATTCATGTCATGTACTATCTGTTGTTGGTTTCACACTCAACTCCTTAATTACATCAGTTCACTTTGTTGTAGGTCTTAATTGTTCATAATTCACTTAGTGAATCCTCACACACTAATAGCTTCCACTCTTATATTAATTGATCAATATAAGCTTACACTTGGGGGATAGTTATTGTTCATAATAATTGTTCTTATTTTGTTGATTTCATCATGACTAATTTAGTTCTTGGGGCTTAACACACCCAAGCTACATAGTTTGACCAGTTTCTCAAAATTTGAAGAAAAGACGTGCAACCAATATCCATGTTACATACCTACATGCACTATTACTCTCTTCTTCTCTTTATCTACCTTTCTCTCTTTTATCATGATATGTAAGAGGGATGCTAATTGTCCCACATCCACTATGTTATTTTTGTTTCTTTGATTTATTCATTTAATGTACTATCTGTAGATGGTTTCACACTCAACTCCTTAATTACATCAGCGCACTTTGTTGTAGGTCTTAATCGTTCACAATTCACTGAGTAGATCCTCTCTTCCTCATAGTCACAACCGAAGGTTGGCACAAGAATCTCCTAGGAGGAATTTAAGGGGTGTTGACTACATTTTTGGTCAACAAGTACTTAGCCGACAAAACATATTCATGCTTTCCCTCAAATCAAATGCTGATGCAAATTTTCATCCACTTTCGTGCTAAAGTTGGCGCAATGTTCTTGGCTAAGTTGTTAAGGCTCTTGAACTATTGCAAATTCGACTCTCTCTCACTTCTCATATACCATTTTCACTTATAAGTGAGACATTGATGTCATATATTTTGAACCTTTGCACATCAACCCTCATTATCATGTGTCTCTCTTTACCCACATAACCTTCAAATAAAAAGGGAGTGATGAATTAAAAGGCATGTTTAGACCATATTATTTCACCAAATATACTACTTCCCTAGTTTTACATGATCCACTTTCCAAAGATTTTGCTCATGCCTTTCCCTCCAATTATAACATTATTTCATAAACTTTATCCCATAAACTTTCATGTTATATTCTTGGCATCATTCTATACCTTTCCAAAATCAAATATATCTTATTCTCCATGCTCTTATCCACATGACATATTTATTATCTATTATTTAAACAAGTGTTGCATGGTAGCGCAGTCCTTGTCGGGTTGGGGTTGGCTTGTACTGGGAAAAATAGACAAGGGAAAAACATGTTGTTCCTTTTGTACATCCACTATATCACTGGCTGTTTGGTTTTGTTGAGAGTGTCTCTGTAAATATTGATGCTTAGAATGCTGCAAATATTGACGATTGTTTTGCATTGGCTAAAAAAAACACAACAAATTGGTAAGAGTAGTTTTTGCATTCAAACTATCAAACTAGCTTCCTGAATTGATATAAATTCTAAAACGTCAAAGGTCACCATCAAATTTACCTATCGACTCACATTTGATTATATACACTCAATAATAGGGCTTTTCTGTTGTGTGTATCCATCTTGTCTTTTGATACTGGTGTTAGGAAATACAAAAAACTCAATGAAGCTACATCCACACAACATAATCTCTTAAGCATTCATGAATCATAAGCATATTTAATGGTATTTCATAACAATATGATTCTCCCATGCGAGACATAATAGCATAGAGCTATAATAGTTGCCTATTATAGGCTTGAACTTGAACTTAATTATGGATAGGTATAGTTGAAATGAAGTTTTAATAGCAAAGTTTCTTCACAGAGGAGCACTTGTATTTATGGTAATCTACTAATTTTTCAGAGTCCGAACAATGAAGATTGCTACAAAACTCATTAAGCTTTCTCTTATTTATCACCGCTGGTGAGATGCAGAGAATGTTGGATTTATTGGAATCATATGACCCTGGGGTGCTCTATCCCCTACCAGAGTTGCTATTGTTGCAGCTAAAGGTACATCCAACACTCCATCTCAGTTGTGGGGAATGGGAATATTGGTGTTGTTGCCTTTTCTTTTCAAATCCAAAGAAAAAATTCTTAGGGATGATGATTCAGGGGCAATGAGTAGTCCTATGCATCTTTCACACATATCCTACCATTAAAAAAGAAAAGCACATATAATTAGAACATCTTGAAAGATTTAATTCATCAAGGCCAAGGCCATAATTATAAACACCCAATAACGGAGGGCAGTGCTAATTACCTGATATGGAATATATAAGGTACTAATATGGATTGACAAGCTCTATTTCCTCGTTCACATGCAAAATTATTGCAATAACTACAACATATGGAAAAAATCCCAAAAAGTTTGCATATGTGCACAATATAAAGTATCATATTACAATCCAGTTAAAGAAATAAAGTATCCTATTAAAACCAATTTAAAGCTATGGCATGATTTCTAGTAAGTTGGTGTAGTGAGTTTTCCACTAGAGACTCTACATCAAAAGATCCACCTAAATATCTACTCAAGAGGCATGCTAACAATATTTGAGATTCTACTAAGAAACCTTGATGATATATGACAAGAATACAAGGGCTTTCACTACTTACAAAATGTATTCTTTGCATCCAATAATATTTAGTTCTTGCTAAGACAACAAACATTGATGTCTAGATAACAAGAGTGCGATTGCTAGTAGCCTGTCAACCTCACCTGGCCCACAAGGAGAAAACATGTCACATGTAGGATTTGAACCTAGGTGGGGAGGATAAAAACCTTTCCTCTTGACCACCCAAGATAGATCTAATTGATTTCTTCTATCATTTTATCAATACAATAAACCATTTTATTGGTATTTATTGGAGAATTCTTCCTCTATTATTTGGATTTGCAAGTGTAATCCACCCATGTGCAAGTGCCCCCGCTATTTTATATGCTTGTAGTTCTTTATTTTTCTTACATTTAGTTATATGTTTCCATCGCATCAATGATTGGAGTAGCAGTTCCATTTTGGATACAAAAAAACTACATGTTCACTTGTTGGCCATGGCAACAATGCAACAAAAGTATGTAGAACCTATTTGATTTTTTGAGATTAGATCTAATGGAAAAGGAGATAGAGAATACAACATGTTATCCGCCAAAAATGTAACATAAAATAACATATTAACTTTACTTAAGGAGGTCAACTGTCACCACAATATTGTACTTCACCATGAACCTATCTATGCAAGAACATATAAGCCAAAGCCATTCTCACCTTATATCCAATGAGCTAAGAACCGTTTTGAGATATTAAGCTAAAACAATGTTGTACAGAGGGCATGGAATGATCTTGGATATATCATCTGCAAAAGAAAGCACCAAAAAAATTGCAAGGATGTGGCAAGCACGCTGTAAATAATCAAGCAAAATTGATTGTTATTTTTCTGTATACAAGAGACATTGTCAAGTTCACTGGATTTATTTKAAAAAACAATCTATGATAACTCTTTCCCAACCAACTGTATTCGGATAGCATGCTATGCCATTTGTCTAATTCTCTATCATGAAATTYCTGGCCCTTGACATTTMTGGCCTGCTCTAAGGCATGAAATTTCTTGTACTTGACATTTCTTCTTTATTGAATTTCAGAAATATTCAAATACCCAATAACTAACCAATTATTTGTAAAATATTCCCTGTATGTAAGTATTTTTTTTTATCTAATACTAAAAATAAATAAAGCATTTTCATTTAAAAAAACAAAAAAACAAATTAACCACTTATTTATGACCAACTTAGATGTTGATTTCCTGTTTAGCAAATAGAGAGCACTTTTTGCCTGCACCGAGCTACTAAATGGCCAATTGATATTACATTGCATAAAAGAAGAATCTTAAATAACAACCTATAGGATAAGAGTATAGAATTGGATACCCCAGGCACTATCAATAGAAACCGTTTCTATGTTGAAATGCATCCACTAGAGTTTCCATTGGAAGTATGAAGTACTTGTAATCTTTCCAATGTTAGAGAGAAGTTGTCATACATAAAAGCAAGCAGTCACACGAAATATTGAAAACAAGGGATGTTTTGTCAAGGTGAAGGAAGATCAGATTGTACATAATCTGCTATATTTTTCCCGTTCTTAGAGTTTGTGTTTGTTTTATGTTATGGTTAACTATGTGTTTCAAAGAACTATGGAAAGGATTGAAGGATAAGGCCATAATTATAAACACCCAATAAGACAGGACAATGCTAATTACCATGTTCACTTCCATGGCACTGAGCAGGCGATTCTCCTACTGATATGGATTGACAAGCTCTATTTCCTCGATCGCATGCAACATTATTGCAACAACTACAACAGATGGAAAAAAGCCAAAAAAGTTTGCATCTGTGCATAATATAAAGTGTCCTATTACAATCTAGTTAAAGCAATAAAGTATCCCATTAAAACCAATTTAAAGCTATGGCATGATTTCTAGTAAATTGGTGTAGTAAGTTTTCCACTAGAGACTACACATCAAAAGATCCACCTAAATATCTACTCAAGAGGCATGTTAACAATATTTGAGATTCTACCAAGAAACCTTGATGATATATGACAAGAATACAAGGGATTTCACTACTTACAAAATGTATTATTTGCATCCAATAATATTTAGTTCTTGCTAAGACAACTTGATAAGAAATGAGAGTATTCATATACTTTTAAGATCTCAAACATTGATGTCTAGTCATACATAAGGATTTTAAACCATTAATGTCCAGTCATACATAATAATTTTAAACCATTGATGTCCATTAGCACATAAGATTTTTAAACCACTTTTAGGCCTAATGAAATGTAAAATATTATTCCTGGAAGACAATAAACAAAAATTCATTTTATCTTTCCTAATGACAAAAATTATCTAGATAACAGAGGAAAGGATGGAATGCACAATATTTATTGTTTACATAACATATTTGTCTAGATATTAGAATATGAAAAACATAGGATGATGGATGGGATATGACCTATTGTGTTGGTGGAATAAATGAGCCATCATACTTTTCTTACTATTATTCTGGCACCAAAATTCCACTAGCTCATTGTCCAAAGAAATCAACATAGGAGGATGAATATACACATTGTGCATGGAATAATTTTGAAACAGGTCAATGGTAGCAGTTTCCTTTGCAGGAAATTTCTGTTTCATTATTGGTGCTATCTTGTGATCCAGATTGGAACTTGTGATGCATAGGAAAATGTGAATAACATCTTGTAATAATCTTCTAAATTGTCATAGTTTCTACACATAAGTTGAAAAACTGTATGCATATTTTGATTGGGCAGAACAGATAGAAACAAATCAGATTGTTTGGACTCTTGTCAATGCATAAGATGACAACCTGTAAAGTCAATGGCAAGTTACAATAATTCTAGAAAGACAAGCTGGAAGAGAAGGAGGAGCTAGAAGAATACCAAAGAACTTTTTTGATGCACCTTTTTTTTTGGTTCAACCGATATGCAGTATGACACTGTCCTCATTTAATGTAAATTTTCTATGCACACTAAAGTCACGTAGCACGTAGACAGTATTTGCCTTTTTTTGTAGGTATATTTCATATGGCAATTACATCAAGCCAGGGAGCACATCTTGTAATACAACTTGTCTAATTGTACAATGCACAATTGTGTTGTTGAGGGTTCAGATAACAATGTTGAGGCAATGTATGTATATGTAACTGCATTTCTGACTGCAACATAGACAGTCAATTGTGCCATCATTTATGAACGCAGAGGTAGAAGCAAGAGAATTACATCTGGCACATACAGGCTCAAAGGGGGTCGAGTATGCATTTGCTACTTCGAGTACACCCTCAACCTGCATACATGAACAAATAAGTTAATATATCAAAGAATATAATATATATGTGTACCAAAAAAAATATGCATGAAAAATGTTTAATGCAAATTTTATTTGGAAATTGTGGATGGAATTGTATATGCAGTACAACGGTGGTGGAAGTAGTTAGTTTCTTGAGATCCTGTACTATGTTTATTCGCAATTCTGTTACAAATTTTGCTTGGGTTGTGTGAAAGATCCTTTCTTTCACATCTCTTTTCTTCGTTATATTTTTGAAGAACATTATTGGAAATTGCCCTTTCTGCAACTGTTGTTCCATTGAGGAAAAAAATGTGCATAGGTGTCAAACAATTGTAAATGCAACATGTAACAATTTAGTAGTTGTGTAAGATGACTAAGATATATCACATGCAAAATTAAAGGACAAACTAGGTATTGTGAACGGTATCGTTGCCTTGTTGTTGTCCAAATTGCCATCTTTTATATGGAGAATGTGCTGCGAGCCAACTTTTCTTGCTAGTGTGACAACTGCACTAATGGTTCTGATTGGGTAAATGTCTTTGCTCTCTGCAAATCGGCTGATTGTTGTGTCCGGTATGAAATGATATTCCGAGCAAACTGCAGGCACTTTTTCCACAACACTTGTTTCATTAAGCGATATAATTCGATCACAATCACCACGCTCATATACTATTTTTGGTAATATATTAAAATTTGTAATGGATATCCCATTATCAGGCAAGATATTTTCTGCATGTTTCTGGACAAATTTTGCAGGGATAGTCAGTGTGATTTTCATCATGTCTTCATTGTCTCTCATGTCAACACACACAATGCGTCTAGTTTTATTTTCCTTGTCTAAGTAGGTGTTGTAAACGACCATTATGTCTCCGACAAATACTTGTCCAGTCCGACAGTTGTTCAAGTCTTCTATCGATAGTATACTGGGTGGTGTAACTCTAGGCCTGGTGGCAATTTTTGAACAGAAAAAGCAATGTGAGGGCACTTTGTATCCCTATTTGTTTTTTTTGTTTTTTTTGCATGGATGTACAAGCAAATGCAAAATTTGGATGAATTATGTTGGTTAGAGTTTTGTAACCATACCTCTTAACCTGGGGAGCGTGCACTGTGACAGGCGCCTCACTTGTACTCGCTGATACTTCTTCTGAACTGAAAAGCAAGTGTTGTAGATTACATCAACATATTTACTATGGCATATATGAATAAATCACTTAGGATATTTATTTCATAAACATAGTAGGAGCGTAAATTATGAATATTTACCCGTGGGCTTGTCGTTTTGCTGACATCTGCGACAATTGACTACTCATGCTTGTGTCACTTGTCCAACTTTTTCTGATATAAACATGTATACGTTGAATATGTAAAAAGAAACTTAATTTGCAATATATTATATATTGCTTTCACATCATGGGAAAAGAAAATGTTGAGACACTATGGTAGATGTGAGAGATGTACATGATAACTGAACACAAGAACATATATGGAATGTAAAGTGACAACAACTAAGTAAGCATGTGCATTGTATGTTGTTCATAATCGATATGGATGTATGTTAAGCACATGCATTGTGTTTGCTTTAGTAATACTATTGGTGTACCTTTTGGTAGATTGTAATTCAGCTTCCTCTGTTGTGGCACATAAGACTTCATCATCTTGTTCAATTAGTCTATTTCTTTCAATGTAGCAGTGTAGAAAATACAGTGGACATGAAGATAAGTTGGTATGTAGGAATGATCTGAAAATGGAATGTACTTGTTTAGGAGTGCAAGGTATCCATTTTCCTCATTAAATTAAACCTTAATAGGACCTTGCTTCATGTGTTTAAAATGTGCAAGAGGGTTTATGTGTTTAAGTTCTTGGTTCTTCTTTGCAACGTATAGATGTAAATAAAGGTTATTTTAAATGATTAAAATGGTGTTATAAACAATGTACGACAATATATAATGCAGCAACAACACATCAAATCACAGCAACACCAAAATGATAAAGCAGTTCACCCACTTCAGGCTACATCTGCTGGACCAAGCCTCTCAAACTAGGCTTGTCCTCTTGTATTAAAAATGCTCCAAATGCTAATACAAGAATATAAATGTCTCAAAAGACAGAACTGACTGTAAATACAGACTCAGAAAATAGGAATTAGCTGAACATGCTCTTTCCCAAAACACTAAATAGTGAAATTGTACCTTAACAGTACTTTCCCCAAAATGGCCCTGGTGGCCCTTTAATCTTCAATGGAGAATTTTGCTGTGAAGATGGCCTCAAATGGTTCTGAAACCTCTGCCATCAGATTCAGAAGGTCGAAATTATCTGAACATGGCTTTTGAATCACCAAAAATGGTTGAGCATAGCCTCCAAACAGCTCCAGCACTGAAATGGCCCCGGTGGCCCTGAAAGATTCCCTAAAGAAAAAAAACCTACAAATGACCTCCAATGTCTCTGAAACCTGATCCAATGGCTCCAGGAGGTCCAAGAGACCCAAAATCGACCCAAAATTCGTCCAGATTGGTTTCCTGTAGCAAAAGTTATGGCAAAAACTAACTCCCCTCTCTTTTTTCCCAAAGGCTCCACTAAATCCGGAGTAACGGGAGTTAGCCTAGCTAAAAATAGCATAGGCGCCAAAATAGGCGGTCTCCGCCCAAAAGCGCGCCAACCGTTAGCAATAAATTGGATTCGTGGTCACATGTAAACCGTTGTATAACCGTGAGTCATATGGTAAACAGAACCATTGGTTAACCCCGTGCCAATAAAATCCGGTCACATATAAATGTTATATAATATATAACCGTGCAATTTGAAATACATTTCGTTGTTTTTTCAATACATATATAATGTATGTGTAGAACCCGCCGCGCGCTCCAACAAACATGCTATGGTCATATAACGCTAATGGAACCGGGGGTCGGGGCTTGCCCCGGCCCTAACCCCCGTCGACAGAAACTATATTCAAACTTAAATGCTTTTAATCCCATTTGATAAATAAGAAATGACACGCGGCGTAGTGGTTGGCGGACCTAATTAAAGCCTTGAACGTGGCGAGAGGTCCGGGGGTCGAACCCCACGGACCATAAAAATTTTAATAAACCAACATTAGACCAAAAATGAGGG
>JASDQU010306795.1:56984-78739 GCA_032191745.1 Picea mariana
ATTCTTGTTTAATTTGAATATAGACAATAGAAGGCAGATTCTGAATAGTGGAAAAATTGGAGCATTAGAGACCCACCAACTCACCTCATCTCATTAGTTCAGACATTGTTTAATGACCTAAAGGGATGTGCTCCTAGGAATCTCTTAACTCCTTATAGAAGAGGTTGGGGTCTAAAGGACTACAGTGTTAAAAGAGGGTATCTTCACCTACTACAATCTCAACCTTTGCCTCAATGTTCAAGCATGTGGAAACTTATTTGGCATTCAAATGGATTACCAAAATTCAATATCTTCTGCTAGATAATGGTACATGGAAATATCCTCGCAAGAGATAATTTGGCCAAGTGTGGAATCAAGGGACCATCAAGATGTGTTCTTTTCCTTTCAAATTCAGAAACAATAAGACACCTTTCTCTAGAATGAAAATATGCTCGAAGCTGGGAAACCTATGAGAGTTGTTCACATAGTTCTCCCTATTCTGATCATCATTAAGATCAGAAAATTAACAAGATTTGTAATATACCAGACTCGCATGTTCAAAATAACTACAAATTATAATAGCCATGGACATTTTCTTGGAGTAACCAATTACAATTTATCATAATATATGAAAATCATGAATATGCGAGGTTGTTTACACCATAACCACTATATAGCCATAAACTATAAACATGTATAGCCTACAAAAGTACTATATAACCTACAACCTTCTCTTACTCTCATTCACCCAACCAAGCTTCAGAAAGACATGTAAACTAAAAAAACACAGATACTCCAAATATGAATTAAATGACATTACCCAGAAGAGAATGAGAGCATTACCACCCAATAAGGCAAATAATTGATGGCCTGGCTGACAACAAACCACAATACACCATATCCATCAAAAGCAATAGTAGCTCCAATCAAAAGTAAACCCCAAGATAAGATTATATTGCAGAGCAGGCTTGCAAGAAGACCCACCATCCCCCTGGATGTTGGGCTTTCCTATGGTTTCTTCCTGCTCAAACTTAGCTAGTTATCAACCACTCGGTTGCTCTTGAATCTGCAAGGAGAAAATCCATCAAAGAAACCACAATTAGTAAAGCCCTTATCTAAGCTGCATCCATCTATTCCAGTGCGACCTACCTATCCACTATCTTAGGATGTACTTGCAGATTCTCCTTGGCTTTGATGCCTTTCTTTTCTGCTACTCTTCCTAATGATGCTAATGATGTCTGTACCTAGGCGGCTGCTACTAATGCCTACTATGGAGGGGCAACTGTTGTTGTGGTTGTTGCTAATGCTTATTCTCTAGGTTCCAGGTTTGATCAAGTGTGGAGGAAGGGAAGCCAATGTCACATGCATACGATTTTGAAGATAACCTCAAACAATGCCTTCGCCTTGAAGCTTCAAAGATAAGTGGTGACATCCGGACATGAGTAATACATGCACAATTGTGGTTAATTAATTAATTACAAATTAGATGAAAAGTGACGTTAATTATACAAACTAAACCTAAATATGTCCTCGCATCATTAATTTAACTAGACACAAATTAGTTACATTCAAATTAACCCAAATACATGTCAATCAAATCCAAATTTGTTAGTTGCCACCTGTATACCATGCTGCGCTTCGTGTAACGATTGACTGGCGACATAGGAAACATGTACAAGGCGACTTAGAACTAGACAAAGACAGATTTTCTCTTGGCACCGGGCTCTGAATCGTATTCTTCCACTGCTCATTTTTGGGCCATTTCTTCTCTCGTTGTCTGATGGAAACATGGGGGAAACTCACATGACATGCCATTACAGAAGTGAACCACTCAGTGGGAGGCCTTAGTTTCTTCGGTTTTTCTACACAAAGGAAAGGTCTTGAAAGGCAACAGATCATCTACCATCCGAGTCACCAGCGGCCAACTTCTGTACCAGTAGCAAATTCTAAATCCAATGATAAGTGGTTTCCAAGGTCGGTCCAAGTGTCGTAAGAAGTAGTTCTAAGGCCTACGGTGACTGTTGAAAGGTTTCTGGTGGAAAAGGGAAAAGGCTTAAGTGACTGACTAAAGTTTGAAAGGCCCACGCTAAAATCCCTGGAATCTACTGATAGAAAGAATAATAAGAAGGGATGATGGAAAGATCAAATAATGATATCTTCAATAATAGGGTGGGTAGACCTTCAGAAAGTGAATTTAGCATTTCTGTAGATGCATGCCTTCGACATTGTTCCAATCGAGGGGCATTGAGCTATATGATGGGGTTTATACAATATTCCAGAAGCGGAAATGGGGATGGATATGATCAATTCGGTCACTTGGTCAAGGAGCCAAGCCCACCATGGTAAGTTTGCGCATTCGATCGATCGGACAGAGAAGTCAGTCGAGCTGCCAATCTCCATATCAAAATTGCTACTGACGCTTTTCTCGATTTCCTTTCTCATTATTAAGGTTATTAGTATGTGAGAAGGTGGTTTGGATTTCTATGCTTTCTTTCATTTCTTTATTATAACAAGGTTATTATTATCTGTATTGTCATGCTATTTGGTTTGTTTATTCCCTCCCTGTGTTAATTGAGGCTTGGTGAGGTTGGTGATGAAGGCCTAAGGTGAGATGAGAGTTTAAGAGGTAAAGGCATAAGGTTATTATTATTTGTATTGCCATTTTAATTGGGAATTACAGTTCATATGTAATTCATATGTGTGTATTTACTTGCAGGTATGGACACATGATGCATAAGACATATATTGCTATCGAGCAGCTTATAATGTAGAGATGCATGTCTACCTGATCTTTCTCATATTTCTATGAATAATGCCATTTTCTTATTTCTGTAATGTTACAGGGTATTACAGGGTTGGTTTGAAGGTATGTATTCAGATGAATATCATAAATGAAATAATAAAATTGTGAACAATAAAATAATTTGAAATTGCACAGATTTGTAACTTGGCTTTCTAGTCTGTTCATGCTCTTCAGGCAAAGGCTTCATGCAAAGGTTTCAGGATATGCAGCTCAGGTTGGTCCTTCCCACTTGCAATGCAAAGTTTATGCTACTTAAATTGATTTCAAAATCTCTATTCTTTACTAAAAAAAATAATAATAAAATATTTACTAAATTATAATAAAAACAAATATTTACTAAATTAAAAAAAAATAAAAAATAGTAGGATAAGTAGGAGGAAAAAATAGTAGGATAAGTAGGAGGCAAACAATAAAAAAATAGTAATGGTAGGATAAGTACGAGGCAAACAGTAAAAAAATAGTAATAATAGTAAAAAAATAGTAATAGTAGGATAAGTACAAGGAAAACAATAACAGTAAGCATAAACTTACTACTACAATAACAATGAATAAAACATAAACCTATTTTGAAATAGTAAAAACTTACGGGTATTTCAAACTTGCAGAAACAACGACATCGAAGGAATCGGTCTGCGGTCACCGAAGGAACCGGTGAAGGAGTGACGGTAAAGTAGTGATAGTGATGACTGAACCAGTGATAAACCAAGAGAGGAATATATGTGTAATCTATATGTACTTTATTGTTCATATGATGGTCTTAGAAGTCAACTGCATTGCAAATATATAAGGATCATTGACGATGACGGTGGCGGTGGGTGGGCAATAGTGCCAAAATTCACTGCATAAGAAGACACTTACCCTTTCGACTTACCCTTTAGATTGTGATTTTGACTTACCGACTTACTCTTTCAAGACCTTTCATAATTGTTTAGCAACCCAATGGACAAAAGATATGCAAAAATGCAAAAATGTTAATGTAAGTTTGGTTATAGAATATTTGCATAATGCCTTCTGTCAGAGTCTATTTATTGACTTCAAAAACAATGCAAATAATGTATATTTAACACGCATAAAACTTAAGCTATGTAACAATGAATATATTCAACATATAATGCCTCCAAACTTATTATATGTGAACCTCAAACTTATGATACATAAACATATATTTAAAAGCATAAAATAAACTCTGCAGTAAGAGGTGCAAATTATTATCCAATAGGCTTTTCAATAAAAGCAAATAAAATATTAAAAAAAATGATTATTTTCTTTCTCCTCTGTAGAACTTGAAAAGCACACAAAATACATTTGGTCAAAGACAAACTAATTGAAGGTCAACGCTAAAGCGAACGCTAGAGTGCTAGACTTCGACAGGGACTAATAAAGGATCTTGGTCCCCACTTTATCTTACAAAAAATGGATTAGTTTACTTTATGATTTTGACATTACCCCATGTCATATCAAAAGTAAAGTTTAAATATTGTTATATATCATATATTGTAAAGGATATAAGAGGTCGTGGGACAAGGCCATCTTACATTTTTTTTTTTTTAAGGGATATAAACACACAAGATGCGTTGTGGTTGCTCTTTTAAAGATATACTAGATGAGGAAGCATTTCGTTCCATGTCAACTATTTAAGGCGACCACCAAAATCATATTGTTTTGTGAATAAGATCTTATGTTTAAAGTTGAATTGAGAGAAACGATTGCATGGATATTTTAACCCAACATACGCCATTTTAGAGTATGAAGCACAACAATCATTTCACTAGTTTTGTCGCATGTAAAATGGATGCAAGGTCATCTAGTTCAATGAATTAAGTTACTCATCGTGTACGATGAACTGCTAAAATGATTTTTGAAAGGGTGTCGAAGATTTACCTTAAGGCACGTGCATGGGCATGGAGACTATCATATATACCTTAAGGTTTTATTGCTTATAGTACCCATCGTTGTGTCCGCGATCAGTGAAGTTAGCGCGTTATGGATTGTGACAGGCCTTGGAATATCTATTGGCGTTCATAGGTTGCAATAACTTATCATGTTCTTGCTTCAATTGGGATAAGAATTTTTAGATGTATACAAGCGAAGGTTGATCAGGCTACCAAAGCTTGATTATGAACCCTAGCCGATCCCAGAGCTGAACTAACCAATCTTCTTTCTGCACTTGGTGAGCATTCTTTCTATGGCCTTTTATAGGCACCCTGAAGAAACAACTTATTGCTATTACATCGGATTTGGAACAAATTTTGACAACAAAAGGAAGTTAGGACCAAGGAGTTGAAATACAAATTCACAAAAATTGATAGAAATTTTCGAGAGATTAACACACATCTGAGCTAGATTTAGAAGCCATGGTATTAAATTTTAAAGCTCGACTTGCTTATTGTGAGAAGGTTGGGTCCATAAGAATTAATCCATGTTTACTTAAAAATTTGACATGTGGAATAACGAAAGTTCCTAAGTGATTTTCATTACATATTATCTTTATCTCATAACTAAAATGGTTCTAATTAGTTCGTATCATCCAGTTAAATCCGAAAAGACCCTAACTGTTCAAACTACTCAAATTGTCCATMAGATGTTATAAAATGAACACGCAACCAACAAGYTAAAGGGGAGGACTTTGAGAGAGGTATGCTTGGAGTGCAGTGAGGTTTTCTTCTTTGAATAATCATTCATCCTCTATACTTTTAGCAGGGATTGATGGAATTGTTGGCAGCAGGGAGTTTTGTGAAACAACAAAGAGATGAAGTGAGGATGAGCTTTGCTGGTTCTCATAAGGTGAATGGTTCACTTGTCAGTTTGTTGTATTTAGGCCTGATTTTATTCAGCACTAATCAGTTTTTTATATGCAGGTTCTCACCTTGTGTTATCACCACCATCGCTCCATTCCACTTTGGCTCAGCTTTCTTCTTCTTTCGTTCTTGGTCGTTCTATTGTAACTTTGTTTTAGAATGGATACAGGCTAAATACTTGGCCCAAGTCTATGCAGAGACTTGTAAATTCCAAAAATTCAAGAATTGTATGGGGAACATTTTTAAATAAAGATCAAAATCCTTTAAGCTCTCAAATGGTTTCTTTATTTATTTTCTTTAAATCTCAATTTTCTTCATCTTTTTTCTTAATACAACACTTAAAAATCTAAAAAAATAAAATAAAATAAAATAAAGCACACTAATTAATTTATTACTTTTGTAAAATTATGTACATAAGTTTATTTCATGTTATTTTTATTAGCTAGTTTTAATATGTACAAACTTTTGTTTATTTTCTTTACTTATTTTATCGTTTTAGTTCTCTTGTTTTTTATTACATTTAACTAAAAGAGAAAATAAAAAAATAAATCACATCACTACAGTATTACTATAATTTATTTTTGTAGTCTTCAAACTAGTTCCTTATTAGTCCCCACCGAAGGCGCATAGGGACTATAGCAATCGATAATTCGTTGACTTCATATTAATCTGTCCTTTGACTATAAATTTTCGCATCATCTGTATTGTTCGTACTATATAAGTAAAAATATTATTTTTTATATAAAAAATAAAAACTTGTATGTCATCGTCTCATTGGAGAATATATTCAAGATCTTATTGCCAACTTCGCTGTTCCCAATGTTGTAAATGTGTAGATATCAAAAGTTTTGAGCTTAGACGCTCCTTTCTAATTTTTATTACATTTTTACTGAAATGTTTACAAACCGAAAGTTCTGAGCATGGAGCCTATTATTATTATTATTATTATTATTAGTCATTTGTATTTGTATTGAAATGTTTGCATACCGAAGGTTTAGATCATTGACACTTTTTTTGAGGTGCTTGAATAGGCTTGACAGCTTAAATGTTTACATGGCGCGAGCTCCTGAAACAGGCCTGACAGCTTAAATGTTTGCATACCACGAGACCCTTAGACAACCTAACAACCTTAAATGTTTACCTAAATAGGCTTCTCGGAGTACATTTTTCCTCGAAATTTTCCATACAATGTTGTAGTGAATTTGGACAATATTGTTGTCCACCGCCAGTTGAATAGGCATTGTATGTTTCATACTTCTTCTAGGCTTGGAATGTAATTTCATCATCGTTGAAGCTACATACATTGTTTACTGGTTCCGTGGGTGCTTCTTCTTCGCTAATTCGTCGGTTGCTGCTTGTTGTTGTTTGGTTCACAATTCGACCTGCGCTTCTGTCGTTCATCATTTCAGAGTAATTTTCCATGCCATAATTTCATTTTCTATTCCTTCTTTGTTGTTCAGTGTTTGCAATTTGCAAATAAGAATGTTTGCTTATTTCTACTTGCATGCTCGTCATATGTTTCTGGTTCCTTTTGTGCTTCGGATGCAGTTTGGTAATTGTTGGAGATACATATGTTGTTTTCTGGTTCGGTGGTTGTTGCTTGTTCACTGGTTCGTCAGTTGCTGGTTGTTGTTGTTTGGCTCAAGTTTACGAGTTTGAGGCCCTGGGGCTGTAGTTGGGCATGTTCATGCTTTCTCGCTGGTTTGGTGCTTACTATTTTATTTTGTTTGCTTCAGCTTTGTAGGGTTGGGGTCCTGTGCCGACAATTGGAGATTTTTTTTTTTTTTAGGGGCGCTTTGCGATGTTCAAAGCCTGCACCAGCGAGTGGATATGCGGTTGTGTTATTTGTCGTGTCTGGCGAAGTCGAGATCTAGCACCTGTTCCATGCGTTCTGGTTCTGCTGTAAAATTTTGTTGATACTTCAGTGTTGACATGATAGAAAATAGTGGCATAAGAAATAATTGGACAACTACATGTGCACTTGCAATATACACTGTTTTTTTTGTTAAAATAAAACATGTGCAAACCACACTTATTAGCCATATATGGTGGAATGTGCCCATATCACAATACATGTTCTTTATCCTCTACACAAACTGGTGTGACCACGATACAATTTGTCTTATACTTGAGATATGATATGTACACCAAAGATACTGCAAAATTATATTTCCATGTCTGGAAGCATATCTGGATACTTTGCCACAAAAAACCAAAATCATTTAGCTATGGCCATGCAATTTCTTAATATTTTGTGGCTTGTAATATATTTTGGGCAGGGAAAACCTTTATATATTTACAACCATGGATGGAGAAAAGCAAAGGTTCATGTTTCTGAATATTTTTTATTCTATTTGTTGATTCTCATTTACCGTATGTACATATTACTTGTTCTCCGATTCATACCAGCTTCCATTCATGTTCATTGTATTTTGTTCCTTCCCACATTCAAACAAACAAAATACCTGGAGAAAACGACGGAGTCTTGACGACAACGATGGAAGAGGAGATACAAAGGTACATGTTTGTATTGTTATTTCATATTCCGTTGTTTTGTATTTCATTTATTATCTGTATATGTATTCACCTAGTTTATTGTATGTAGATATTGCGTACCTTTCTACATAATAACTTATCTTCATTTCATGTCTTCCTGCATACTAACTTCCTTCATTTCCATTGTATTTTTCCTGCATTGCTACATTTAAACAAACAGAGTGGCTAGAGAGGACGATGAACTCTTTGGCGTGAATGTAGATGAGGAGTTACAGAGGTGCATACATGTACTCTGATCTCATGTTCCAGTGTTTATTATTTCATTTATTGTATGTGTATTTGTTCTACTTGTTCTATTGTTTTGCACCTTTTTTACTGTATGTATATACTACGTATCTTTCTGTTTATTCTCATGTGAATCGTATTCTCTTTGCTGCTACATTGAAATAAATAGAACTGTATTTCTTTCTTCATACTAACTTTCCTTCATGTCCACTGTATATTCGACGTTGCTACCTTGGAAGAAATAGACTGGTTGGACAGAAAGATGAATTCTTGTATGAAACAACAGAGGGGTCTGTGGTGCAATCTTCGAAAATGTATACCAATTGTGCTAGTAAATTAAATTTACAAAACGGGTGGGGGCATATAATATTGGACTAGAAAATGATGATTTGGCAACAATGGGCCTTTGTGCCCTCCTTATTTCTACRTTTTCCATTTTCTATTATCCCTTTTTCTTTCTAATTTCTCTGCTTAGTCRTCTTTCCGAAAATGCCTTGGTGCGCGGGTTGGCAGACTCACTGGTTCACATTTATGGTCACGCTTATACCTTATTCCATACTTACCCACTTTGTCGATTGCGGGTGTCGGGCTGGCGGGTTCAAGGTTGCRCCTCTAGCTTCCGAGGTTCCGCAATATACAGATTGGTCGTCGTGCCCCGCCATCATGMCCTATTTACTGTTATACATTTTTTCAGTCAAAAAATTTGAGGCATACAATTTGATCCTCGGGTCCTCATGTTTCTCGATTATCCCTTGACACCTTATTTCGTATTCCATCTGCTTCGACCTTGCATGTGATATTAAGAACAATTATGGACAATATACAATGCATATGCTTGTTTAGTCCTTCTRATGTTCATCTACACATGCTTGCATCATAAAACATTGGACTAGTGACATGACCATGAGTAGTCAGTCATCCCAAACATTAGCAGACCGACAAGGCCAAAGGTAAATATGCATACATGATGTTCCTAGTATGTTTACCAAACAAATAGCCTCAACTATTTTTTCATCTATGGCATGGTGAATATGTTGATGTCATCTATAACACATACTTTGTAGTTCACAAGAAGTATCAACAAGTACAAGCAAGACGTCGAACATAGAGCAGGTTCTGTAGAACAAGAGGTATGGTTGCAAAACTCTGGCTCCAAAGTTCATCCAAGTTGTGCATCTTCTTGTACATTTAGGCCAAGAAAAAAAGAAAACAAAAAAAATAATGCATACTACCATTCACATTACTTTTCCTGTTCGAAAATTGTCACTAGGTCTAAACTTGTGACACCCAAAATACTATCAATAGAGGGCTTGAACAACCGTTGAACTGGACAAGTGTTCATCGGGGACATAATGGTCGTCTATAACACCTACTTGGACAAGGCAAACAAAACTAGATCCATTATGCGTGCTGACATGACAGACAAGGAGGCCCTGATGATAGTCACACTGACTATTCCTACACAACTTGTCCAGAAACATGCAGAAAAGATATTGCCAGGTAATGGGATATCCATTACAAATTTTAATATATTTCCCAAAACAATATATGGCCGTGGTGATTGTGATCCGATTATTTCTCCCAACGAAACAAGTATTGTGGAAAAAATTCCCGCTATTTGTTTAGAATATTGTTTCGTTCCGGACGTAACTATCAGCCAACTTGCACATTGCAATGACATTTACCCAATCAAAACCATTGGCGAAACTGTTACAATGGTGAGAAAACTTGGCTCACAACACATTCTCCATATAAAAGATGGAGAGTCAGACAGCGACAAGGTGATGGTACCATTCTCCATATCTAGTTTTTGTCCTTTACTTTCACATGTCCATGCATCTTGGTTAAGTTACACAAATATTTCACCGTTCCATGTTGCAGCTGCAATTATTCGATACCTACTCAAATTTGTTTTCGTCAATGGAACAACAATTGCATAAAGGGTGATTTCCACTTATGCTCTTAAAAAATATAACAAAGAAAAGAGATGTTAAAGAAATGATCTTTCGCACAACCCAAGCAACATTTGTAACAAAATTGCGAGCAGACATAGTACAGGATCTCAAGAAACTAATTAGCTCTACAACTGTTGTGTGTATACACCTATAGATTTATCCTCACTTTGCTCATACAAATAGCCTCACCAAATTTCTACAGTTTTTTATTTATTTTGTTTTATTTGGGCGCAGTTGTATATTATATTGTTCAATATATTAATTGTTATGCTCATGTTTCTAGGTTGAAGGTGTTTTGGTTGCAGCAAATGCGTACTCGACCCCCTTTGAGACTCTATGTGCGAAATGCAACTCTCCTGCTTCTGCTTCTGCTGCTGCTTTGATAAATGATGATACGATTGATTGTCTACGATGTAGTGAAAAATGTCCATACGTATATGGGCATTGCCTCAATGTTGTCATCCGAACCGTGGGCAACAAAATTGTGCATTGTACACTTAGATAATCTCTGTTACAAGATGTGCTTCCTGGGTTAGTAGAATTGTCATATGAAACATACTTACAGAAAAATGCAAATAGTGTCTACATGCTGCGTGACTTTCAGATACATAGCAAATTTACCTTAAATGAGGACAATGCAATATTGCATATCAGCTGGAAAAAAAAATTCATATCAAGCTTTGGCAGTGAACGAAAATATCTCATGTGTACCCAGATGAATGTTCTTCGAACTAGAGTTCTTTAGAGTTTACATCTATAGCTGTAAAATTCTTTTTTCAGAGATTTTGTCTCTTCTTGTGTACTTGAAATAACAAGGAGAAACTAATTACAATTGCAATCCATGTTGTTATTTTGATGCTGTTTTGCATCTCCCAGTAATAATTTTGCATATTTGTTTCGGTGTGCCAAAAAAAAAATGGTGGTCGGTTGTGGCTTTGATGGAGGGGACTGCACGTTTTTTTTGGGGTGCCTAAGTTGGACAATTGTTTTCCAACTATATAGCCATGGCAGGATTTTTGAAATTTTTTTTGGGTGCCCAAATAAAATAAAAAAATTGTTTCCAACTATAGATTTATGGTATGGTATTTGCATTTTTTTCTCGATGCCCTAATTGAAAAAAAAAAGGACTCACCATGGATTGAAACATGAGCTTGAGATTTTCAGATCTCGCTATAGAGATTGCACATGCATAGGATTGTTCAGTCCAGAAATGGGATGCATGAGAGAAAACCCCATAAAAAKTATCCAACTGTAAATAACTCARGCCCATCCTTTGAACCGTCGAAATAGCTTGCTCATCTGGGCAGAAGTATCAGGAATTTCCAATAATATTSGAAATTTGGCATTCTTAAAACTGGTAGTGATAAACCATGGCACTATCAGAAGAAAATGTGCATAGTGATATTGCTTAATMGTAAAATAGTAATGTGCAACTTTCTTGTTCCCCATTTTGAGGTTTGGTTATAGCTAGCGTACAATGGCGAAGCTCCACTGGTTTTGTGTTGTCTTGTGCTTTGCAAACTTTTTTTCATATCCCATGGCCTCGGTTATTTTCTCGTGGGAACATAAACCAGATGTAAGAGAAAACCAATGCCACGATGTTTTTTTTATATATATCAAATTGTTTGATGCAAAGGTCGATGCGCACTGCTCTATGGAACCTTGTGGGATCTTTCTTGAGGCCTCCTATGTTCATGCGTTGCCTTCTGCCTCAACTTTCAATACATTTGGTGTTTACTTGGTTCATGGTTATATGCTTTGTTCTGGAAAATTAATAATACATTCAAGATCTTCGCAGTTTTTCTATGATCTTAAAGACTATAGAGGACATGCTTTTCCCTTTAATATAAGCTCTGTGACGTAAATGTGGTATGCGGCTCGTTTTAGCACTTTTCCTTGATCGATGAACTTAGCAAAATTAATCTCCTGGAATAATTTGAAATAAAAGAATATATATTGTGCGAAGTCCAATGGAACTATCATATCAATGAGAGGACATTAAAATTTAAATTCTTTGTTCTTATACTTGCAGTGAAGCTGATAGTACAATAAAATTACTTAGACATCCCAAAATTGATTTTCTTTTAGCTTTTCGAGGCTTCTCTTATACAAGCAAATCCTGGAAACTATAAGCATAGTTCGTTGTATCTATTCCTTGATTGAAGAACATGTTCACATGTTTAATTCACTTCATAGTTACTGTTAAAACCATCAATGGGGGTTTCTTACACCAATTCCCGCTTCCAAAAATTGCCATCCCCTTTCTTTTTGCCCTCTGCTTTCCCTTTCTAGTTACTTACTCATTTTTTGGAAAATGTCTTGGTGCGGGAGTTGGTGGATTCACGTCTTCAKATTTCCATTGTTACTTTTATATCACCATCTCGACCGATCACTTCCTCGTTTCATATTGAACAAACTTTTTGAATCGTGAGTTCCCAAATAGGCGGGTTCAACATTGTGTTTCCATTGTTCCACTGGCTGCAAACAACACCTGGACTTCTGCGATCTACAAATTAGCAAACAAATTCACCTTCATCTCGTTTGCTTTTGCTTTCTGTTTACTTGGTTCTCTTTCCGAATGTGTCCTTTTTTTGAATGTCTCCTGCTTTTATATACAACACCCGGTGGGAGTTGGCGGATTCACGTCTTCAGATTTCCATTGTTACTTTTATATCACCAGCCCGACCGACCGTGTCCCCATTTCATATTGAACAAACTTTCTGAATCGTGGGTTCCCGGATAGGCGGGTTCAACATTGCGTTTCCATTGTTCTGTCGCCTGCAAACAACACCCGGACTTCCGCGATCTACAAATTAGCAAAAAAATTCCCCTTTATATCATTTGCTTTCGCTTTCTGTTTACTTGGTCCTTTTTTCGATTATCTCCTACTTTTATATACAACACCTGAACTTCCGCAATATACAAATTGCTTGCTCAACATTGCGCTTCCACTGTTCCCCTACATACAAACAACACCTGAATTTTCACGATATACAAATTGATGGCCGGAATCTGTGATTGTGACATGCAATTTGACCATCGGCCCCTCACGTCTCATGGGTATATATTGTGACCCTTTTTTTGAAACCCGCACGACCGCTTTCCATACTTGGGAATTTATTGGACTCTGTTTTGCGGGTTGGCGGGTGAATGAAATGTACAATGCTTTGTCTCTCTTCACCATCCCTGCTACCTTAGTACTTCTTTCTAGATATGCAATTATTAAGCTTTAATGCTAGTAGTTCATCGTGCAGGAACCGTTAATATTGTCATTAATGTCTGGAAGGTCGGAGAAGATTTGTCATTAATACAAATTAAACCAAGATTTGCAGAGAAGAGTGTTATCCTTTCCAAGTATTCATTTCAAACATGATGCAATCTCTTTCATGCGTCAACCGATTGGCACCTTTAAGAAATCTCTAATTCTTAATCGCTCTTCATCGTCACTGCCTGCCACCTTCACACTTTTTTCTAATTATGCAATTAGTAAGCTTTAATGGTTACAACTCATTACACACGAACCTTGGAGATTGTCATTGATCAACTAAAGGCTTGAGGAGATCTTCCATTGATACGCATTAAACCAAGATTTGCGGAGGGTTATATTATCCCTCCCCAATTTTCATTTCAAACATCGTCTACAGAAAACGGAAATTCTCGTTAACTTATGGCAGCAGTTTCACAACAGTTCTGTCCAGATACAGAAAACACCTTTGAGCATGATGGCCAGACGTTCCAGTATTCTAGGGCATATTCTTACTACTCATCTCCCTCCACCCATGAGCAAAAAAGGAGATGGTCCATTGGTGCACCAAGAGATATATTTCAAGCCAAAGAATTCCAAGGCAACCTTGCCTGCTCAGACAACCTGACCACTTGCATTGATGGCTAGTGCAGAGGTTGATGCGATGGATTTCAAGATGGAAGAAGATGATCTGATGGATGATGATACGACAATAGATGATGGCAATGCAAAGACTGTTCCCACTCCTATGCCCAAATTGAAATCAACCATAATGGGTGGTACTTCTCAGGTCGACGATGGCAGTCTTGACAACACCAAAAGAAAGAGTTTCAGAAATAAAAACCGACGTTGAACGCAATAGCTGYTTTGAAGCTCGAAAGTAGGAATTCCAGAGGTCCAAATTAGTTTGTTCTAGGTGGAAGTATTTCATTGTAAGGAAATGATCTGTTGATGCTCGCAGAGATATATTTCAAGAYAAATAAACATTCAATTGTGGGACCACTGTCCTGTTCTCTAGATATACAATTAACATATTAGGGAATGAGGACCAGAAATCCCACTGGTTCAAGGCATATTCCTACTAGTCATCTCCTTCCACCCATAATGGACTAATTTGGGCCTCTGGAATTGCGCATGCAACCTGTGTCCCTGAAGTTTTCGACTGCGAGGAAGCGATTTCTTGGTGTGTCCTAACTTTCAGTTAAGGGCCATTATGTTTTCCCTGTAACATTTTTCGTCTTCTTCCTCACGGGAAGCTTGTGAGAATTATCAATTTTACCGCATGACTGTTGTTCATATGCTTCAAGCCAAGGATTTATTCCACTGCAGACCCACTCTCTTGTTTCTTTGTCGGCTCAGGTCTTTTGCAAAATATTGAGATCGGGGCACCGAACATTGATCCATCGAGGAGAAGACTGCAAGGATTTCCTAAAAAAAGCATGGTAATCAGTTTTGTGTGCATGTTGAAGAACATATTGATGGCTCCTGCATGTTGTAGATCCCGTGTATGTGTTTATGGCAGATATGTTCAATGTTTTGGCCCAAAGAACTCAGTCCAATTTCTAAGGACAGATATATAGTGCTCAGTATTCTTTTTTCTTTAAATGGATTTACTATTAAAAAATTTGCCTTGGAGTCTTGGTTGCTGCTTCTTTTCTAGATTTAACACCTTTTCTCATTGGCATGGTTTGATAGTCTCGTAGTTCTTCGATATTGCGTTTGCTTAGGTAATTTATTCTAAAATGGAGCATCTAACAATTATATGACAATGCACTGTGTCGATCCATCAGGCTTTTATGGAAACAAAAAATGAATTTCAAACAATTTCAAACCAACGTTCAATTCTATTCGTAATGCAGATAGAACATAGAAATACCAAATCACAATGTTGTAGGAATATCGTCATTCTTATTTCTAGACATGCAATTACTAAGCTTTAATGCTAACAACCCATAATGCAAGAATTTTAATACTAAAGTTAATATGTTACAGTCATGGAAAAATGTATCAAGAACACACTTACTCCCACAAGTTGCAATAAAATCTAATCTTCAACAAAGCACTTGCTGACAATTACTAGAAAATGATGATTTTGCAACAATGGGGCTTGTTTGAAACCAATTCCTGCTTACAAAAATTGCCCTCCGCCTTTCTATTTCCCCACTCTTTTATCCCCTGTAGTTTCTCTTTTTGGTTACTTAGTTGTTTTTTCCAGAAATGTCTTGATGCGCGGGTTGGCGAATTCACGTGTTTCGACCGAGTGCTTCCCCTTTGTCTAAATTGCACTTTCCATTGTTCCGTGACCTACAAACAACACTTCGGTTTATGCGATATGCAGTTTTACTTTTGGACTCCCACATCATCCCCTCTTTTGTGTTACATGTTTTGCATTGGAATGTTCCGATATATACAATTTGATAGTCTGGGCCTTACGTCTCCTCGGGAACCCTTCACCCTATTTTGAAGCTTGTTCGTCTACTTTCCACACTTGACCATTTCTTGACATCTCTTTCGCGGATCGTCGAGTTCGCGGGTTCATAAAATTTCAAGTTTCTAGTTGTTGTTTCCTGTGTCTGCTACCTTCAGATTTCTTTCCAAGTATATGCAATATGTATACAACTTTTGCAACTACATATAGAAAAGATCTTTCCAGGAAATGGAATATCTATTGAATATTTAAATATATTGGACCTTCTTTTCCCTCTTCTATACTTGACCAAATTGCCACTTATTTTTCCCCTCTACTCTCTCTTTCTCGTTACTTAGTCRTTTTTTTTGAAAATGTCTCAATGCGCGTGTTGGTCGACTCACAGGTTCACATTTGGGATCGTGATTTTATATTGCGACTCCGACCAACCACTAGTCATTCGATGCCTAGGMACTTTTTAGATCGTGAATTCTCAGGCAGGCGRGCTCTATATTGCACTTCCATTGTTCTGTGGCCTGCAAACAACARCCAGACCTCCGTGATATACAAATTTACTGCCGCACTCCCACATCATACCCTCTTCTGTGATACATAGTTTTCACACGAAAGTTATGAGACTTGCAATTTGACCTTCGGGTCCTCACATCTCCTGGGGAACTATTGTCACCCCGTTTTGAAGCCCCTGAGTCCACTTTCCATATTTTACCATTTCTTGGAATCTTTCGCACCTCCAATTCCATACCTACCTGACTTTTTTCACTTGCAGATTCCCAGACAGGCAGACTGCACTTCTAGTGTTCCTTGACCTGCAAAGAGCCCCCCAACTTCTGCGATATACAAATTGACTTACGGAGTCCTACATCATCCCTCTTTCGTGTTACACAGTATGCACTCAAAAKTTYTGATCAATAYAATTTGTTTGTCCCCTCATGTCTCCTCGAGAACCCTTGTCAGTCTATTTTGAATCCCATCTGACCACTTTCCACCGCCATTTCTTGCAATCTCTTTCGCAGATCGTCGGGTTGGCGGGTTCAGAAAATTTATGATTCCTAGTCATTGTTTTTTGTGCCCGCCATCTTCGCACTTCTTTCTAAGTATATGCAATAATTATATAACTGCTCCAGAAACATGCAGAAAAGATCTTGCCAGGAAATGGAATATCTATGACAGATGTGAATATATTAGCCCTTCTTTTTCGTCTTCTATACTTAACCAAATTCCCGTTTCTCTTTTCCATGTACTTTATCTTTCTCGTCACTTAGTCTTTTCTCCGAAAATGTCTAGTTGCACGGGTTGGAGGACTTGTGGGTTCATGACTCCTACATCAGCCCCTCTTCCGTGTTACATAGTATGCACTCAAAAGTTCTAATCAATACAATTTGAATGTCGGGCCCTCATGTCTCCTCGGGAACCCTTGTCAGCCTCTTTTGAAGCTCGTCTGACCGCTTTCCACGACCATTTCTTGCAATCTCTTTCACGGATCGCCGGGTTGGCAGGTTCAGACAATTTCCAATTCCTAGTCATTGTTTTTGTGCCCACCACATTCACACTTCTTTCCAAGTATATGCAATAAGTATATAACTTCTCCAGAAACATGTAGAAAAGATCTTGCCAGGAAATCGAATATCTATTACATATATGAATATATTATCCTTTCTTTTTCATCTTCTATACTTAACCAAATTCCAGTTTCTATTTTCCCTGTACTTTATCTTTCTCGTCACTTAGTCGTTTTTACGAAAATGTCTAGCTGCACGGGTTGGCGGACTTGAGGGTTCATGACTCCTACATCATCCCCTCTTCCATGTTACACAATATGCACTCAAAAGTTCCGATCAATACAATTTGACTGTCGGGCCCTCATGTCTCCTTAGGAACCCTTGTTAGCCTCTTTTGAAGCTCATCTGACCGCTTTCCATGGCCATTTCTTGCAATCTTTTTTGTGGATCGTCGGGTTGGCGGGTTCAGACAATTTCCAATTCCTAGTCGTTGTTTTCTGTGCCCGCCACCTTCTCACTTCTTTCCAAGTATATGCAATAAGTATATAACTTCTCCAGAAACATGCAGAAAAGATCTTGCGAGAAAGTGTAATATCTATTACAGATGTGAATATATTAGCCCTTCTTATCCATCTTCTATACTTAACCAAATTCTTGTTTCTCTTTTCCCTGTACTTTATCTTTCTCGTCACTTAGTCATTTTTTTTAAAATGTCTAGCTGTGTGGGTTTGCGGACTTGTGGGTTGACATTTGCACGCATGCTTTTATATCGTGACTCCGATCGACCGCATCCCCATTCCATACCCAACCACTTCTCCCACCACGAATACCCAAGTAGGCGGGCTCTAGATTGCACTTCTATTGTTTCGTGACCTGCAAACAGTACACTGACTTCCGCGATATACAAATTTATAACCAGACTCACATCATACCGTCTTCCGTATTACAATCTACCTATCATGCCCTCTTCCATGGTACACATTTTGCACTGAAAACTTCTAAGACATACTATTTGACTGTCTGGTCCTCACGTCTCATGTGAAACTATTGTCACCCAATTTTGAAGCTCGTCCATCCACTTTCCATACTTCGCCATTTCTTCGAATTTCTTTCATGCATCGTCGGGTTGGCGGGTTCAAGAAATATCCAATTCCTAATCGTTGTTTCTTGTGCCCGCACCCTTTGCATTTAGCAATTACCTAGTATATACAAGATCTTATTTCTAAGTATGCAATTAGCAAGCATTAATGCTAAACCAGGATTTGAGGAGATCTCCCATTAATACACATAAAACCAAAATTTATGGATGGTTATATTATCCCTTCCGAGCGTTAATTTCAAACATCATGGAATTTCATTTGCGCATCGTCGGGTTGGTACGTTCACAAAATATTCAATCCTCAATTCCGAAAATGAGACCGAATGACCGTTTCCCTATTCCATAATTCACCACTTTCTTGGAATTCCGCAAATATACAAACCAGCCGCTAAACTGCCCCATCATGCTCTCTTTCATTTTACATGTTTTGCAATCAAATATTCCGATACATAGAATTTGACCGTTGGACACTCACCTCTCCTAAGTATCCTCTGTAACCCTATTTTGAATCTTGTCTAACCGCTTTTCAGACCTTGTCATTCTTTCCTTGCTCTTCACCATCTTCGTGACCTTCACATTTGTCTATAATAAAAAAAATGTTTATATATATATATATATATATATCTTGTTTCTAAATATGCAATTAGTGACCTTTAATTCTAACAGCTCATCGTGCATGAATCATATAGATTGTCATTGATAGGCAAAAGGCTCGAGGATATCTCCTATTAATATGCATTAAACCAATATTTGTGGAGGGTTATATTATGCCTTTTGAGTGTTGATTTCAAAATCATGAAATGTCGTTCGCACATCGTCGGGTTGGCACATTCATGAAACCTCCAATCCTTAATTTATCTTCTCCGTACCCACCACCTTCGCACTTCTAAATATGCAATAAGTAAGCTTTACTGCTAACATCTCATCATGCAGCGCCCATAGAGATTGTCATTAATGAGCGAAAGGCTCGAGGAGCATTCCCATTCATAAGCATTGAACCAAGATTTGCAGAGAGTTATATTATCACCTCCAATTGTTCATTTCAACCATCATCTGGAGCAAACAAACGTTCTCATAAGCCTTTGGCATCAGCTTGAAAACAGTTCTATGGAGATACAGTGAACATCTTCGRGCGCGAGGACCAGAACTTCCAGTCGTCCAGATCATATTCTTATTACTCATCCCCTGCCACCCRGAACGAAGTAATTTGGACCTTTGGGATTGCTCGTGCAGGTTGTTTCCCTGAAGTTTTTGACTGTAAGGATTTGGTCTCTTGGTGCGCTGATAAATTTATTTCAGACCAAATAATTATTGCACTATGGGACCKCTCTTCTGTTTCTTTATCACCTTAGGTCTTCCACCAGATGTTGTGATTGTYGGAGCCAACATTGATGTTCAAAGGAGATGATTGCAAGCAGTTCCTAAGAAAGCATAATAACGGGTTAGACCTCTTGCCCYAGTTCTTGGAAGACCGATGGTAGTTCCTGAAGATATCACAAGCTTGCAAGTTAGTTCATTTAGAAATCCATACCAAGAAATTACCTAGTTGTTTACAAGAAAAACGGGACAGGAGTCCACAACAACTATTTCTCGGATGGCTCTTTATATTATGTATTTCACAGTCAATGAACAAGCCATTTTTTGTTGGGGCAAGCTAATTTCCCATGAAATATGTTCCCAATTGTCAAGATTCAAAAAGGAAAAGAAATTTTATATGTCATCTTACTTGGTTTTTGCGATAGCACATTGCTCCCAATTTCCAAAACTGTCTCTCTCCAAGAAAGTCAACTGGGAATTCGACCCAGTAACGTTCTAGTACCAGGCTTTGTGGAAGCACAAGGCCTCCCACTATTTGTATGAGGTTTTTAATGGCTTTTTGTTTGTTTTCAAAGTTTTTTTATTAGGAGAAGATGCTCCCCGCATATCTGACCAGGCAACCAGATTTTTGGACAGGAAGGGGGCACTTGAACATATGGATAATTACACTGTGATAAGGATTTTTGGCTCTAGGGAAAAACCTACTCTCCTTCCATGTCACAATACAGACATAATGTTTGTTACAGAAGTAGCAAGGAAATACAACTATTGGTTGCATCTATTCCAAGAGAAGAGAAAAAAACAGTCCATTCCTTTGCCTTCGAAAGTAGGGGACTTCGTGTTGAAAATCGTCAAAAAAATTGATGAAATCGTAGCCCATTTTATCAACTTGAACCTAACATATGCTGAAAGCCTAAGAGGTTTCGACCCTAATAAAACTTTTTTACAACATTTTCAAACACTTGGCTTCGACAATTCTTTTTTCAAAAAACACCTGCCCGAAAACAGAGACATTGACGACAACGCTCATGTTTCTGATGCCGACGACCTAGACACACTGCAAAACACCACTGAATTATACAAGCAACATGGAAAAGGCCCCGGTGAGAAGAGTGTTCAATCGGCATATAACACTCCCAAAAATACGACATCCTAGAGCATCGCTCCAACGACCCACCACAACAACAGAGAAATTCAGAGTTCTTTAAATGAGGAGGAGATAACGACCCTCCTCACCCTAAAATTGATAGTTCTCACAAGCTTCCAATTGACAAGAAGAGAAAAAAAAATGTGGGACAGGCCAAACAACCCGAAATTGAGAGTGAGAACWTGGAACTTGAGCCTGATCTGGATAGCACATTCTTCCACCTTGATCAGCCTGGAGACGCGATCCAGCATAGTCATCCAATGGACATATCTGATACCTAAAATTTTGACGAAGATGAATCCTTTGTGTTCCAGAGCGTTGTTTTTTACAACCAGTCCAAAAAATTAATTTTTGAAAAAAAGGATGTAAAAAATAAGAAAGGAAAATCTCGTTCAGAGGTTAACCTTGTGAAAATGTGACCATCCCAGTTCTGTGGACTTCACATAGCGACTGAAGATGCTCTTGATGATTCCATTGGAGGCATTGAGGCCGAGAATGCCAGACTGAAGGGTCGAGTCAAGGAATTGGAGGAAGCTTTGAGCCCTATCCCATTTCTTTCCAATCCTTTGGTAATAGTCATGCCTGCCACCCCTGCAGCCAAGTTAAAAGGATCCTCTAGCCTCCTTGCATCGTGTAGAGGATATGTGGAGAATAATATTAAGAAAAGAATGGAACTGATTACTGAGGTGTGGGAAACATCACAAA